>JACXIL010000064.1:0-61726 GCA_014737365.1 Bombus soroeensis | reverse complement strand
GAAATTTCGAAGGAATTTTGTCAAACATCTCAGAATTCTGTTAACTGGATGGTAGTTCAAAATTTTTGTGCAATTTTTTATGAAATGTATACTTTATGCTCTACGACGTTATACGCATATTGAATTTTACTAACTGCGCATACTGTGTGTTGCAGAATTTTGCATCATAATATGAAAGTTAAATTAAATTATGTTTATATACATAATAAAATTAAGCACTTCCTCGCTCAAAATGTCTTATAAAATTAAATAACAGAATGATAACTAATTGACAGTATAATTAATAACGTTAGATGATTTTGGAAACAGGTTATGCCTTTTTTAAAAGAATGCTTTAGGATTCGATCATTCTAGTTGATATTAAAAGTCAGAAGACGTATTGAATCCTGAATGCATTTTAGGCACATTTTTACGTATTTGCATATCTTCAATATTATTCTGTCTTTGGTATTAACACATGTTTGATGTCAAGGTTAATATGTCCTTAACGTTTTCCTATTCTCAATAAAAAGTTTTATAATGAAAGGTCAATTTTATTGTTATCTATATATGCAATGTAAACGATTTTTAAAACGACTAAAAGTGTGTCTTGTTACCTTTATGTCCACGATACCAGTGTTTCATCATCGCATGCTTGGAGTTAGCGTATTCTATATGTTAGTATTACTTCTTCGTTATTTTTTTTTAGTGTTAACTTATTTTTTAGTATATTAACTTTTTTTAGTATAACCATTTCGCAATTTTCAATATCAGTTTGGTAAATAAAAGAATTATCGTTAGATATATAATAATTGAAGATCACAGGAATAATGGAAAAACGTGATACATACACCTTTTGTATTGAACATGAGAACATTTTTATCACACCTTATTAACTAGTCACACATTATGAAACTTGTTTTATTATCAAATTTGGTTATAGAGTTCTCTTAAAACTTATTTATATCACATTAATTTCTCAAGTTCAGATTATCATATCGTAGATATTAAATGTGTCGTTAGTTTTTTCACAAAACTTCATGAACTTATCATCTACTGCTAAAAGGCTCATTTTTTTTTGATCGGTCAAGTTACTCCTCTTTGTACCTATGTTATGTTAAAATACATTCTCTTATTTACTAAATAACATAAAAGTCAGAAAATCGAAAATATTATCCTGTAATCCTCTGTTCCTGTAATCTTCAATTGTATGTTACATTAAGGCGATGCGAGATTTCTTGCGAATATTAAACGCGTATATTCTTGAGAATATTAAATGTGTTGCCGAAGCATGAAAATAATTTTATAGAAAGCACAATTTCACAACTGAGGTAATATTATTACAAATTTCCAGTGCTAGTAAATTTTCTTACGAAAGGGCAATAAGTTAATCGGTTAGCCCATTCGGTTTAAAATTGTAAGGCTGTTCGTGTAAAAGTTTATAACGCACAACTTGTCAGTTGTCAATTCAGTAATATTATTAGCTAATAAATTATTATGCAAGAAACACTAGAAGCTTCGAACAATAGTACAACTATAAAGATCATGTTCGTGAAAGCCTTGAAAATCTTGCTCAAATGACAGTAGAAAGTTTATTTGCAGTGTTAGAAACAAGGGACGTGATTCACACAAAGCATCGTTTCAGAGTGCACATTTTGAATGATACTGACACAACCGGCAATTCAGTTCCCATTATTTTATTCTCAATTAACTCAGGTACCTGATACGAGCATTTGATATTGCAAACTTCTATCCTCAAATATTCTTCAGTACAGTAGACGCTTTCTTATCCGATCTCGCTTTAACCAATCAAATTTTCGTTGAAAACTTATCTCAACAAAATATAGTAGCTCATAAGAGTATTACAACTTTGAACACATATCATAGAAATTTTTTATATACCTATATATTATACGTGTTATGTCAAATATTTTGAAATCTCATTACTTGCATAATGAGACAATCATAATTATATCGATAAAATTTGAAATCAACCTGAAAGTGTATATAAAGCTTATGGGCACAATAATCGCAAATATGCATCAATTAAAAAAGTAATACAGCATGAATAGCAGTCTTAAATTAATATGATTAATGACAAAGATAGTTTTACCAAATACTGTGCATTACTAATATAGTAAATAATAATAATAAGTATTTTGACTATATAAAATTATAATCACCTTATACTCGCTTTATAATCTCCGTACATGTAATAAAATATCACGACGCGATTAGATTGACTCAAAAGGCAATATGCAATAACAAAGCTGACATTTAGATTCGTTAAACCTAATACAAGTGTTTCGTTAACTTGGCAGGTTTATATTCAGATTCTTTAATTTCTGAAGTCAGATGAAGGAGGTTCCTCTCGACTGTTACAAAGACTTCGATATTAATACTAGTAATATTTACTTATATTTTTATAATTATCAATAAATGTGCTACAGAAATTGCAAGCCACACGCATAAATAAACGTAAAAAGAAACACATTCTTTCAAGAAGTACTCAAGCCTCTGGTAATTCCTGTAAAATTCTTCTAGCGGAGTTCAACACCCACTGTGTTGCTTCCTACACGCGGATGGAAGCTAGAGGATGCGCCAACACGGTATGGATGACGGAAGAGAGAAGTCATCGATCTTCCGCCGTAAACACGGTCGAGGAGGCACCGTTCAAAAGAAACGTCCAAGATACTGGTACTTAGAATAGTTGCGAAAGAACGTTTATGCAATATCTTAAGGACTAGAGACGACATTCTTTCGCTTTATCGACCATAACAGAGCCGATCCTCCCTGTCGAAGATTATACGTTCCGTGAATCGTACGAGCTGGCCATCGTTGACGTAATTTAAACACCGTATCAAGGACCTTAAAAGTATTATAGTTCCTGTCGAACGAGCATCTAGTATCGAGATAACGAACCATTATTTTCCTATAGCACATCATCATACGCCGTTTTATCGCATTTTCGACAATAGGTTCGATCGCGCGATGTAACACGATTTTGGTACCGTTTATCGTCCCACATGTGAAATGAATTTTACTTTTACGGTGCATGATTTTCGGTATCAAGACTCCGATGAATTTTAACCTACCAACTAGGGTCATCCTTTGATCCAAAATTTCTATAACCGATCAAAGTTAACGACAGAACCATCACAACGTAAGCGAAATAACTAATTCGACATTTTTTATAGAAATTTCATACATTTACAATGTACATAATGTGCACACTATTAGAGATTTGAATAACATTTTGTTAAATACACGAATGAGGATTTATTTTTCTCCTGGTACCGTGTATCTTTTCATGTAATTTTTCATTCTGGTTTCTGTGGTGTAAATTTTATATCTTCCTCGTCGGTAGTCCTAATGTGTTAATCGAAGACAAATCAATTTCGGCTAGAAACCTGTTAGCCGATAGAATATATAATATTTTCTTAAAAAACCGCACTAAATGCTTTATAATTCGATTAATTTCAATTGTATCCACTTACGACACAAAGAACGGTGAATATTTTTGAAACATAAATAAATGAAAGTAAAAAAATTGATACCAAAGAGTCTCGCAGATTTTAAATAAAGGAGTTCCAAAGTAAGTGTAGAAAATGGTGCTTCAAACTGAAATCTTTTCTTAGTAAATATCATTACTAAGTAATCTAAAAGATTACGCTAAATCCACGTGAACTGATAATAATACATTAAATTGATTTGCCATTAATTTTTAATTTCATAAGCATAGAAATCTCTGGTTAAAGGTCAACTACTTGCTTAATAGGTTAAAAGTTAATTCATAAATCGTGCGATATTTAAGAACAGAACAATGCAAAGAAACTATAAGATAATTAAAAAAAATACTTTCTTATAATGCATACACAATTGTCACGCACAGGTATCTAGAAGACCATGTAGAAGAATAATAGCTGCGAAAGGTTACATGCAAATCGAAAGCAATGTGCGTTCCGCGAAGGTATAAGTATTTATACAGTAGATAGCTGTAGATAATAACATCGAAAGCTTCGATAAATAAAAAAAATATGTGTGAATTTTCGCAAAACGCAATTTGTTATTATAATGTGATATAATATAATATAATCATTTTTGTAATCTCTATATACATTTTCAGATTCGTTACAAATTTGAGAAGCGTAGTCACGATAGTTGTGTTTCATTACAATACTGATGAAACATCAAAATGTTACGTATAGCAAATAGAATATATCGATAAAAATTTCTGTTAAGTGCAGAGAGTGGCTTCCATGAGTCACAGTATGTGGACGGTCTTGTCGATTTACTTTAACAATTCACGAATGTTACTAAAATATACAGATCAAAGGCAAACTAATAATCAAAAGCCATATTTATTATCTTCTTGTGGAATCAATAAATTTTTTAATTATGTATAATGTTTGACGAGATAAATATGTCACATAAAGACGTGATACGATTTGCATATGTCCTTATACATAAATACGCAAAATATGCATCATACAAAAAATGTGAAATAAAACAATACATTTTTATAGTCTCTTAATCATTCTAAACAAACTTCTATCTTTATATAAATTTCGCTCTCCCATTTGCATTCTATAAAAAAGCACATTTGCATAAACGTCAGCAGTGTCATAACATGTATAACGTACATATCTATAAAAATGTTCTATGGTAAGTGTTGGAAAACTTTCATGAGCCACTGTGTGCAAGTAGTACTTGACGTAACTGACAAGTTAAACATACATGGTGAACAAAGGAAAGAAAGAAAAAGGAAAAGAAAAAAAGAAAGAAAGAAAGAAGTCTTATAATGCAAAGTGTAACAGCAGGTAGAACCGCAGAAAAATTCGACCCGATAACCGCAGGAATATCAATGAGCCGGTCGCATTCTCCGATTACAAATAGTTGTTATTGCGACACATGGCAGACAGAACGTAATTTGGGTTGCTCGTTCGCGATGTGACTGTTAAAACAAACGAGCAACCGGCCCGTGGCTGTTCGCTTCGAGAACATCAGAGCTCGCAATGGATGGCAGCTATTAGTGTCTGGTGCACGCCCGAAAATTGCTGGCGCTAACTTTATCACCGTGGTCAGTGAAACTGTTGATTATTGTCGGTTACGGTTTAAACGGTATTGGACCATGCTGTAACAGATCATTGGAATGCATCGATTGCCCGGCTAAGTTTCACGCTATTGCTTTTTTCACGCACCGAGTGTGCCGATGGCTGCGATTAAACACTAAATTTCGAATAACTTCATACTGGCCAAGGCAGATAAAAATTGTTAACCTGTTAACCAGGTGATTTCTTAACCAGAAACGTCTAAAATTAATTAATTAAAGATTTACAAATAGAATTAACTTTAGTTAGATTGATTATAGTCCTTGCAAATATACGTATGTAAGTATTATGTACATATGTACATAGATCATTCCACAAGTAATGTCGTATTTTTAAAAAGTACAAATTTAATGACATCCATTGACGAGTATATACCATTTGTTGTTTTCCTGGAATATGTCCTACCACTGTGGTAATTTTAAATTCCTTTCTTATAAATATAAATAATGGAAAATGTTTCGTTATTATTTGGAAGTTTTTCTGTAAATGAAATCTATTAGCGTAACGCTTGAAAATGATGAAAATTTGTGAAGTCTGAAAGACACAATTAATTGTGTGATAATTGTCCATTACACTATTTTGTAACGTTTTTACTGTGTACGACTGAGCATACCATGAAACAGAATTCATTTCCAATTCATTAGAATTAATCATTGCTATTCACAGTAGCATTCGTTCTTTTAATGACTAGCTCTAGGTTTCTGCAGTTACCATTTTATTTTACTTTATACCTAAATAAAACAATTTTTATATTCAAGATATTGATACATATATCCAATCCTCAATTGAAAATCATATTGATATAATATTTAACTATTAACCGGTGTATACAGCAGTGCAATGCAGAGTATACTAAATTTCATTTTTATAAGAAATTAAAATTGTTCTATGACTTTTAATAAAATTTATATTTAATACACTAAAATATTGTTTTAAACGAGATAGTTTACTTTCGTAATTTTAAATATACACAGATTTATGTCGTTTCGTGTAAAGGAAAAATCAAACTTTGACTAACAAAACTATAATTATTTATGTTCCGGACCAGGAATCGCAAAAGAGCAACTGGGATTTTTATCGGCGAGACAAAACTTATTATACTATTTTCTAGAGTTGTATAAACCAGCAAGAAAAGTTTGAACATCTAAGCTTAAATAAAAAGAAAAGAATTTAGTATATCAACAGCAACTTTCCTTCTAAAGACTTTTAGTTTCCCTCGTGCTCAATAGCCGTAGACGTATAATAAATTCGATATTTCCGAAGAGTAATTAAGTAATACTTCGTAATGGCAACTCGTTATCCAAATGACGTGATCTTGCGGAAAAAGCGAATATCTCATGTATAATATGCGGAAGTGATATAGAGATGTCATAACATCGGTCAGTGGTCAAAGTTTACAACTTCCGATTGCAACAATTAATATCTAGACCCTCGTCCAGAATTAGTTCTTCGTTTGTGGTGAGATTTCTAAAAAGATTGCATCCTTGTAAAGGAGAACAGTTTAATTTACTTCTAATCTATATTCTGAAAAGTCCGATTTTATGACTCATTGTTGAACAGGTAACAATGATAGGAACTGATCTCAAAAAACTGACGTAAGTGCCAGTATGTGTGTGGAATGCGTACGACCTTAGCTATGGTTAGATCAATTGAATAGAAATCTAGAATAAAGGTCTATTTAGAATTTCAGTGAAGTTACCGCGTTATACTGTTTTATAGGTTTCAAACACGTAACGTACTTCTTGTATTCAACATTACATCGCCTTCTGACGAAATATCTGCAATCTGTGTGTACTGAAATGATCTACTAATTCAACTTTGATCAAAATGCGCTATACAGCATTCGAGGTTTTATTCCAGGTTTTCATCTAATCGGTGACTCTACTTATGTTTCCATCGAAAGTTGTAAATTTTAACCGATTTAACGATAATATTTCCACCTACTATACAATCAGGTATTAGTCCATCGTCACCAAGAAAGGGTGCGGCTAGAGCGCAAATATCGCCGCGACACTCAAAATGCCGTTGATTGGAAAATTAGCGGTGTACACGGCAACCAATCAATGTGCATCCTGTACAAACCAAGTTCAGATGGACTCAAACGGAATCAGAATTAAACCTATACTCGAACGTTTCGATGCAATCAAATACTTATGCACACATACTGACATTGGAACACATAAACGCCTGTAATCTTAGTAGTATACAGTGATAGTAACACTAGATTTACGGGAGACGTCATTTTGACATATTTCGAATTTCATGCGGAAAATTACACGAGCCGTTTACATTTTTCTCCCACTGACTTTTATCCATTTAACAAGATAAATGTATATCGAAATTCATTTTTTTCAAAGCTTTCTATGTATATCTATATCTATACGCGTCAATTTGACGCATTCGAAGTGCCCGTAAACCTAGTGTTAAAGTTGTTATATTTTAAAATAAAAAACGATCATCTCCAATCAATTTCCTTAATCCAACAGTTCTCAGGGAAATAAAGAATACCTAGTTTTTCAAGTTGGAAGTAGATGAACAATCGAAAACAGATACGGCAATCCAATTTACACGTTTTGCATCGTTTTGATAAAAAGTTACGCGAGATATCTCCTCCACAGTGTCGCACGAGGAATATTGTCTCGATCATTTTTTAAATATTTCAGCCATAGAGACGAAAGAGTTAAGTAAATCTCTGAGCTGCTGTAACTAGTAAAAAAAAAATTGTACAACAATCTAAGTACCTATTTTATAGGTACTATATCTTAAAGGGAAAGCTTATCCCTGAAATTTACTCGAAGATGTAATTTAATTTAACAGGAATAAAAAAGTGAAATATACGCGCACAGATTGTTGATGATACATTTTTCATGACATTACGACTGTTCAAAATTCTATAGTTATTATCAATATATACATAATGTTTATATATACATAAACAAGTATACACATATACATAAATATTTCCGTTTTTTATAAAGATAAGGCTCATAACCCCCAGAAATAAAATTTGAATCAAAAGTGTTATCCTAATAACATTTTCTAAAGTAAATATCTACAACAAATATTGCAAGAATTGTCTGGTTCTAAAATTAGTTCACTGATATTTCAAGTAGTGCGCGCTTTAAATTCTTCCTCCACTTCAGTAGATCTCGAATTTTAATTTATTGTGAATATAGAGTTTTATCGGCGTGTTTCTTCCTGACCTAAATAATATAATCAACCATAAGGAAACCTTAAAGGAATTTAATAAAAAAAAGTCGTAAGAAAAATTAAAGAAGTTACGTACTATTGATATAAACATGGATTAAGTTTCGTAACGCCAACGAATCGTAAGAAGATGCGCTAATTCCTGATAAATTTGAAATTGAAATGGGACACGTGGAACGTACTACAACCCACAATTGCGGATATTTCGCGTGTCATCGACACCTATACTCGCCAATAATGCCAACCAGATTGTCCTCCTTACAACTTACCGTTCGTTTCGAAGTGGGTGTTGTGCATTGTCAAGATTTGTAATACAATGTGACATGAATTTTAAACCGCGCAACTTGTCAGTCGCAAAGTTATTGATCACTATGCGATCACGTAGTATGGTAATACATTGTTATATTGACACAATTTTTGTATGGTTAAAGCGAACGTTACCTAATATGATATAAACAGGCTTGGGTCATTAGTAGCCCACCGAGAACTTTCTATTCGGATCAATTAATATACATATTTATTAGTTAAAAATATATCTAGAGCTACACAATAGCTCGCGAAAGTATTTCAACCAGAAACCCAAAATAATAAATATTTTTAAAAATTGTATGAGTAATGATAATCACTTAAGTTTTTTGTTTAAATGGAAAACAGCAATCGCTAAATCTTAATAAAATTTGTTAAAAAATTAAATGATTAAGACATACGAATTGTTTAGAGTCTCGCTTACGAATAACTATTAGAAATAATTAACAATCTTTTGATTATACCGATAATCAATGTTGGTGACTGCAATTATTTTTGGTTTTGATGGAAAATATTTTTTGGTTTGGCCTAAGAGGATTTCATAGATATAATAATAATTATTTGTAACCAAAAACAATTTTTGTCATAAACGATGGTTACCGGTAATCAAAAATTTGTTAATCATTTGTAATGATTATTCATGACCAAAATCATTTAAACTAAAATATAAATTAAACTCTACAAAGGTCACAAAATTATTTAAATAATCACTTTTTTGTTATTTCAATAAATATTAATATATAGTGAGACCATCCTTAGCACTAATTATGTTTAAAGCAACTATTCATTCTCCACACTAATTTGCAATAAATGCCTTGTAACTTTTATACACATTTCCACATTAGTTTTAAATTCTCATATTATAATCATGACAACGTGTTTCATTATAGTGCTAATAAAATTCCAAAAATTTTCATATGAAGTACATAATAGATTCATAAAAATGTTCTATGGTAAGCATGTAAATACTTTCGTGAGCTACTGATATAATAATAAAATATAACTTTACTTTGATCAATTAGCAAATTATTTCGCACGAATACAAGATATTTTAAAAATGATAATTCTCCATAAAAAAAAATAAATAATAAATCAAAAACGGATATATTGACAATAAAGAATAAATTTCGTTTAAATAAGGCTTCGTTCTTTTTCTACTATAATTTCTAATATAATTAGTGATTTACTGTTGCAAATTATTAAAAGAGATATTACATGATAAATTTCTACAAATAATAAATTAGTACTTTGATCTAATGTTTATATAACTATAGTACATTTGTTGAACTATTAGTTTTCCATCGTTAGAAATAAATGCTGACATTTAGTTTATTTTATGGCTTTATCCATCAGTTTCATAGAACATAACATTCCACAAAATTTAATATATTGGCAATTCATTGAGAGTTTTCTATGCCTAAGTGCTGAATAATTCAATACTTTTAAAGTCCAATTATCACAAAGAATTTACATATTACAAATTATTATACATTATGTGTGTTAAGGAAATGTAATAACAGTATCACTGTGAGTTACCAATGGTCCACATTACGCAAACAGGAAGCAATAGAAATCAGTACCATCATGCAACATTATGTAAATTACAAAAAGATAAAGTACCATGAATGAAATTAAAGAAAAAAAAAAGTCCGGATCATCAATTTACCGCCAGCATCTTAGTATATCTCTGCGTTAACGTGTCAATCGAAAATGATGAATCGAAGTCAATCGTATCCAGTATACAACTTATGAAATGCGACTAATGAATGAAAAAAGTAGTGGAAGTTATGGTGTCGCGACCTCGTTCATGCGGCCCCGTTCGTTCTCCATATAAGAAGACATACACACATTTTTCGTCTTTCCGTCAAATAAATTACCGCCGCGGAATGCAGGTACCCTTGCATCGGAAAAATAACCGTCGAACGAGTTAAACTGTAGCAAACATGAAGTTGCAAATTAAGCACAAATTTAAATCATGAAGAAGTATGAAAGATACACTACCGGTTAAAGGAAATATTTAAATAGAAAAATTATAAGTCCATATCGTATGTGTTATATAAAATATTTTGAAATTGCGTTAGCACTCTAATAAAATACGACTGTCATGATTATAATGGTAAAATATAAAACCAATCTAAAAATGTATATACAAATTACAGGATACTTATCGCAAACATTTAAATAAAAACTTAGTATACATTATGAATAATGGTCTTAAACACATAAATATTGCTAACTATGATCTCGTTAAATATTGCGATTTACTAATGTAATGAATAGACTGCGGATTTTCATGCATTTATAGGAAATTTGAAAGTAAGATAATTGTACAGAGTTCACATGGTATAAAAAATACGTGAAATATCCAATATATAGTGTGTTCCATGATACTTGATACTTAAAACAATTCTTGGTAATTATTTAGAAAGCTGCCGCCATCTTGAATTTTTATGCTTTTTTAATATGTTGTCGGGCGCATGATTCTAAACAACTTTTTCCTGTACATGTAACCGCTGCTCGGTCTTAATATCCGAGATATTTGCAGAAATCTGTCGGTACCATTACAGTGAATTCTGCCTGTTGTATGATTATGCGTCCGAGACAGCGTATGCTGATGGCCGACCGTTGTGAAGCCTAATCCAATAAAATAACGGCTAACCCAAACCTAATTCTTATCTTTTGTTTATAGTTTATATGCATAGGTTTGAATTAGGTATCATTTTATCAGGCCGACAGTAACGCATACGTTATCATGGACACGCAATTATAGGCAGAATTCACTGTAGTGGTACCAACAGTTCTTTTACACATATCTTGAAAACTACAAGAGTCCGGCAGTAACGTGCAAAAAAAGTTGTTAAAAATGTTGATTTCTACAACATATGAAAGAATTATGGAAATCCAAAACAACAGCAGCTTTCTAAATAATTACACAATTTTCTATATAAATTCTACTTTTTTTAATTACATTCCCAAAAATATCAATTTGCATAAAAATCCAGAATCTAGTAATAAATAATTTCTTGCTTAAGTATTCTTGTGATCTGTACAAAATATATATATATATACTTGTACTAGATATCTTGTAATTTTTATATATTTTTTCAGATTCGCTTCAAACCACCAATATAATCATAATAGTCGAATCTCATAACAGTGTTAACGGAATTTCAAAATATTTCGTACAACACACATAATATATAATAACAAAAAATATGTGCATAACTGTTCAAATGCTTTCGTGCGCCTGTGCATGAATAAGCAAAAAAAGAAGAGAGATAAGGAAAAATAACAAAGATTAGCTTCGCGATCTCGATCTAATACCGTAGGGTCGACCAATGAGAAATGGGCTTATCGTATAATCGCGAAGCCGACCCATGAAATATCGAGCGATAAGATATGTTGGATAGACATTCTATGGTGAAACGTTAGTATTCCTTTCACTAAAGTGGTTCTCAAAGATGAAAAGGTGTATGTAGCCGGGTCTGATCGTCGGAGAACGGTTTTTACACGGTCGAAACCCTCGTCCTCTGGCAATACACTTTTACTGTGACGCAATCCACCTGCTATGTACATTTCTCGAGGGAACGCGAAATGCAAGCGACAGTATAAAGTACGAGAAGCAGACTTACCGTTCAGGTGGCGCTGTCTTTGTTTAAGAATGATCTCTCCCAGATAGCAGACGTTACTCCTCGCGAAAGATATACCAATTTCGTTCACAGTCCTCATGTTGGTCAGGTAAATGCTGACAACAAAAAGCAAAAAATTTTATGTTAAATAGAAAGAATATGGGATTACGAACATTAATGCGAACGTAACTTCTTCGACGCTTTTAGAATTTCGAGATCACACATCAGACTATATTGGCATTTCTAGATTTTTCATTCTGGGATAAGAAATTATGTATTGTGTAATTTTGTTGGGAAAAGCAGTAACATACAAAATTTTTGTGTATACCTTAAATCTAAGATTCCAGAAAGATTTTAAATCTTTTCCTTTTTTCCTATTTTTTATAATGTTGAAGTTCCTCTTTTTGTTAAAATGTTCTTCCATTGAAAAAGATTTTTATTTTATGGAATTTAGAAAAGTTTATGTACTTTCAGGAAACGAATAAAAATAAGTTTACATAAATCAATAATTTGAATATTGTTTACTTCTTTTTTTACATGGAATTTATAGTAAAATTATTGTTAATATTCTCCTGTGTGAAAATTTTTCAATTTAAATTATCGTTTAAATAGAATATTTTTTGCATTCATGCAACAGTTAAAGAAAATTATGAACTTAAAGACACCTTTTAAAAACTTCAAATTAATTTTCAAACTAAAGGTTTGATATATCTCCATTTACGATTTGAAATTTAAGATAATACTTAAACTATCCTTGTTAAAAGCACCAAATGGAACCTTTTATAGAAAGAAATTAAAGTTAACAGTTCAACATAAGGTCATAATTTATCAACTATCAATTAATTTCCTTTATAAAACTAATTTTCTTTGATTTAATTTGCTTAATTTTTAACATTGAAATAGATGCTTTTATTTGACTGTTATATAAGTTCTTAAAATATGAAAATTAAAAGTTTTGTAAATATTTAAAAATTTCACGTAATGCAATATACTTTCATTTGAAAATTTCGTTTTGTTAACTTAAAAGTTAGAAACTGTATTTTATGTCTCACGTCGTAGTTTTAAGAACTTAAGCTCGAGCCCTAGTTTATCGTACTTTGAAATGGCAGATCCCAAGAGCATAGCACAATGAAAAATAGTCTTAAAGTTATATACTCCCGAGAATCATGTAATTTTAACACGTTCCTTATATTAAACAATAGCAATTAATAGTAGTAACTATTGCTAACTGTAATTAGTCTGTTTGTAGCATGTAACCAATTGCATTTATTACACTATGTTCTTAGAAAATTGTGTGAACAGATATTTAAAAATTATCAATTACATATATATACTTGTAAATGATATATACCTACTTTCTAAATAAGAAAAATATATGTGTGTGAGGTACATTTATTTAGAGTATAATCATAACTCACTCATGCTATATAAATATTTAATATAATGCAATGACATTACATATCCCTACAATTATTTTATTCTTTTACTAAAATGTTTTTTAGTTTTAATTATTTTTTGTTTTTATGTTACAGATATTCCAATTTATATTTTGTAGACTTACCATTTTTTCCAGTTTGAAACCAAATCACTTGATTTATAATGAACGATGGATTTTAAGCCGGTATTATTGCCGAGAACTAGTATTGGTTCGTGTTGACTTCCGTTTGCTATAGACGACTCCATTTCTTTATAAGTAATGATTGCTTCAATGTCTTGTTGAAATTCGATGTGAACGAGAAATAGTCTGTAAATGGATTTAAACACATAGTTAATATAAAAAATACAATTGTGCGAAGTATCATAAATTTAATTATAAAATATAGATCTCACTCACCTGTGATATGAGTTAGTCCTAATATCATTTGTAATTAATTTTATGCAACCACCACCTTCGAAAGAAACCTGGCTACAAAATTCGAAGCTATTTACATATAGCATTGGCATTTTATTTTCAATATTTACAACATTTTGTAATACTCGAATAACATTCTTCTTCGTTTCATAAACATATTGTATCGGTTCTTTTGAACACTCATTTCGATCATTTTCACTTTTCGGTTCTGGAAGTTGAGGAGAGGATGTAAATTTCATGTTCGGTATAGGTACTGAAATTTGTGGATTTTGCAGGGATAAATTGTAAAATGGTTTGTATTTAAATTTTCTTCCTTGCATTTCATATACTGCCTGTGTAAAATATATGCAGTTATAACATATTCATATAATAAATTCAGTTTGTTAAAAATAATGTGAGATATTTAATATACCTGACCGCAGCGATAATACAAGCTACCACTGCCACGGCAAAATGATGTTTTGAATACTTCTTCTTCATAGATAGGTACATGAACATATAAATAAGGAAATAACTGTGCCCAAAATAGGTCTTCTATTTCTTGGAATGTCTTAGATCCGAAAAATTCGTGAGTCCAACCTGGACCAAAAATCGCAACAGAAAGTCCTTCGTGTCGTATTTTTTGTAAAGCCTGTAGATCATAATAGTTTAATGAAATATTAAATGACTACATGCTACAATAAAGTAAGTAATATTGTAATTACATATGTTGAANCTCTGTTGTGATTTTTTGCGAGTGCCAAACTGTTTTCCAATTTTGATTTCGTCCAGTTATAATTCAAGTAAATGCCATCACAGTTTAAAAAGAAATCTCTGAAATATTGTATTTATAACATCGAATAAAATTTACAAACCGAAACAATTGTAAAAGTATAAGAATGTAATAAACTTACACGTTTTTGCTATTAAGCTCATTTTGCCAATTTAATTTTCCTTCATTGGTTACGCTATCGTACCATATAATTTCAGAATTTTTAATTGCTTCATGAATATTTTCTGTCAGATATTTTACGAAATAAATTAAATTATTAACTTGCTCACTTTTAATAGTATTTTCAACATTTAATAACCAGCCATCGAACTTATAAAATTTTGCTACAAGTATTAGTGCATCTGCAAACCTTCTTACTTCTTCCTGAGATTCAAGTATAACATCCCAGATACCTTCTCTTTCTGTAATTACAGTACCAAGAACTTTTACACCATGATTATGTGCTACATTAATCCATCCAAAAGGTGGCACAGTTATGAAATGATGACTGAAATACACAAATGTGTCGATAACACTCCAATGATAAAATAGGTAAGAATCATAAGATTCTGATCCATATATAAATCTGAAAAATCACGGGTATATTATGTATAATATATGAATTAATAAATATAGTGGTTTCTACAAATATTACCTGTCTTCTAGATAACCGCCCTTCATATCATGACAAAGCAACGTTCTCGGTTGTACTTCTCTATCTAATTTTTCTAACTGCATTCTTTCTGCACTTATTTCCAAACCACTGTACACATAATCGGTTGAATCTCTTAGTTCTTTAATTTGTGGCCATGGTTTTAAATTACCCACGTTATCAAATAATTCTTTTAAGTTTTTGAAAGGTTGTGACTCTGTAACTTCAGTTGCCATCTCTCTGATTTATACTGTTCTACAGACCACTTTCAAATAGTTTTTAATTCATTAACTCAAACAAAGGTTTTCCTTCTTATTTACATCACCGGAAGAGTTGTAATCATGCAGAGCATTCATTGCATTGATAGTGTTCATAGCAAACGGAAATAGCATATCAATTTATGTCTCATGATTTAATACTATTATCTACCAACTGCTAATGAGCAAAAAAATGTTCACTTTTCTATCTGAAACAAAATATATGAAATAAAATTATGAATTTATAATGCGCGTATATCAATATTTATATGATTGTTTCAACTTTAAAAGAAATATTCTTATTTACAGAAGTATATATTTTTTAATATTTTGCAAAAATTATATCGAAACAACCAATTTGGAATAAACATAACTAAGTAAATACTTTAACACGTTATATTCAATTAAATATTTCATTAGATTCGCTTAGGATTTAACACCTAACCTTTACGTCTAAGATATCAAATTAGTATACGTCAGCGTTACTGAAAAGCATCTGTTACTCTTTCTCATTCTCTCTTTCAATTTTATTTCTCCTGCTTTCCTTTTTATGATATTTATAACATTTCTTAGTTCAGATATAAGTAAATTTTTCGTAATTTATAAAAAATGACATTCTTTTTAATTATCGTATACTATTAATCCATTACATATCTTATTGTAATTTAACTTTTAGTAATTTAAGGTATGTGCATGCACAAAATAATTCTGTTTCTAAGAATAATCATTTATTATTACGATAATACTAAAAACTTAAATTAATTACTGTGGTTAATTAATTTTCAAATATCGTAATGTATAGCCATACACAAGTCATACAAGCTATACTACTTATGTCCTTTAAGTCACCAGAAATAAATTTTAAATTTTATATTATATATTAATATATATTATAGGGAGAAGCACTATGCAAAATAATAATGTTAAAGACATACATGTAATTTATTAGTATAGATACTTACTATATACAAAGTGTTCTCTTCAAAGATAATACGATGACTATCGAACGATCGACAACAGCCCAACGTATTTCTGGTACTAATAATAGTAGTATAATTACGAGATAGTTATGTATCTACGTCCAGCTACGAAAAATTGGCAACCGGTGCTTGGTCTCGCGGCACTAAGTCGCATGCCTCATGGGACATACAATGTATCGCCTACGATCTACGATATGAATATATAAATAAACTTAACAAATTTGTTATAATTTTCTGTAGATAATTTTTCTCCTTCAAGATTCTGAGGGAAGTACTGAACTGTTTGACTCGTTATCAGTCCTCTTGTCAAAAGGTTTATCATTTATCACTTTTCCCACTCTGTAGTCAGGTTTTTCAAACTAAGACCGGCATCAGACGAGCGGTTTGTTGTTGTTGAATATATGGTACATTTGATTGCACGTGCGAGAATGAGGGAACGTAGAGCGAAAACACACATAAGTATGTATCCCCTCCATAGTATGTATGCGAGCGTTGTATGATAGCCCAGGACTCTGTTGAGAAAAAAAAGAGAAGTGCAGTGTGAAATCTTGTGCCCTAGGCCTCTGGCGAGCAAAGTTATGTGAATATTAGAATAAAGTTCCTTATAATACCTCTCCAAGTCCTCTCCATACTTTAACAGCTGTAAATTGGCGCAACAGCGCCACGTAAATTGAAAGAATAAGAAAATACATATGTATGTATCCTTCTCTTGTGAGATAGAAAAGTTTTATTTCTCTGTTTTTCCAACGCCGCCGTCTGAAGCGTGCTTCCATTTGCGACAAGCCATGCGATTATAAAATCCATTGCTGAATATGGCACAATTTTCATTCGCACTACCGTGATTAAGGATCACGCGCGACTGTGAAGTTGCGACTTACCGGGACAAGTCAGTCACGTGCGACTACAAAGTATATGGAACATGTACATGCTATATCCATAGCCAGAACAATCGCGCGGGACTGAACGTCATTTTGCTGCTAGAATTGTGGGGACTCCTCACTAAGGACGTCTTAATACATAACACTATTAACTTATAATACTATATAATATTATGTAGTTATAATATATAATAATAATACTATAATAGTATATAATATTATAATTTATAATATCCTTAATATAAATAGTTAATATTATAATGATAAAAAATGACAAAAACCCAAAATTTAATTATTTTATTTATGTTGTTCAGCTTTTCCAAAGTTTTTTTGTTCAGTACTAAAAGTTTCTCGACATAAATAGGTTACTATCCTTCTATGAGAAATACTATAACAGATTGATTAACGTGTTAAAAAATAGATGGTTCTATTAAAAAGAATATAGCTGATCTTTGTTCGGCATCGCACGTGATACTAGCCAGAAATGAAAAGAAGCTGTAAGACGTCCTTATTCCTTATCATTCTACATGCGTCGTGCAGCATCATCAGGTCGAGCTATCATCACACGTGCATGTTTCCTAAGAATCAATAAGAATAATATCGGGATCCTTATCGTGAACCAAAACTATAACGTAAATCCAAATTTACACCTTTTCACTTGGATAATCTGTAAGTAATATACGTTTTACAACGGTTTATAATATTTCTCAATTATATAATATGAATCGCATTTCACTATCGTTACTCCTAATATGCTCAGCTGGTGTCTGACTCGATACAAAACTGTCAGTTCACTGTCACGGAAAAGAATGGTCCTCCTACGAATATTCTATTCGAAATAAACTGATATGCTTTCTGATAGTATAATATAATCGAATATAATCTGATTGTTTCAGAAACAAATTCTTAATAGAAATGTTTTTGTATATGATTCGGAACGATATAGATTAGATTATATTATCTATATAATATTATATTATCTATTGTAGATTATATTATTTATATAATCTAATCCACAAAACAAGCGACTTCATAACTTTATAAACAACATATCGATTAAATGAAAAAAAACGCGAGTTTTTCTTACATTTCCTTTATATCTTAAAAATTATTTATTATACGTGAAAAAGTGTCAGTAGAAAATTGTAGATAATAAAATTATCTATAAAATAAGACTCGTTACATAACGATAAACTCAATTTTTACGTTGTACATTAGCAAATAGTGCAAAGACTTTTTTCTTAAGTCGTTTATAACGTTAGTTAAAATTGTCATACAATATTGAAGTTTTATGGTATCAGACATATCAAAATAGGATACTAAATTTCTAATCGATTCGTTTGTTAGTTTTTGTAAAATCAATTAATCAATTTACGAAACGGGAAATTTTTAATTTGTAAGAAAAATATGTGAGTTTATCTTAGTTTATGCTCCGAACTTCTACGCTATGTAGAAGACTTATAGTATAGATATGCAAGTGTAAAAAAATGTTTTCATTCAAAGGCATGGCTAAAATACAGTGATGATTACTTTTACTTTGTTGTTAAATGCACTAACTTTTGCAATTTACATTCTATTGTCGTGGAACTTGCTTTTATCGGTTTCTGGAATCATTCACGTAATTTAAAGAAAAAGACGTTTCTCTAGGATGGATTGGTTCCAAGATGGACTCTTTTTTCAAAAAATGGTCTGTGCTAAACTAAATGCAAGGAGCGTTGTTCTACAGTCTATGACTTGTATTATGGGTGAATTTCTTTTCTTTTTGTTTGAATGCCCATAAAGCATAGAAAAAGATTTGTAAATTTCTTTCATTTTCGCTTCAGATGGCTTGAAGGCAGCGGGCTGCGTAAAAGCTCCGTGTGCAGTTTCTGCATTGACTGTGCGAAAACTACAACTCGTGGAAAAGATCGTGTTATCTATGCAACTATACAATTAGGGAGACGTTTCCCTTTTTTAATTTGAAGTTATCCAAAAAAGTAGGAAATGGCTGTTAACATCTGTTTGCTTGTGTAACGTTATTTAAAAACTGAAAATAGGAATTAAATTTTTTGTACTTTTTATCCATTGAGGGTTATTGTTAAAATTACATTTATTGTTACAAATCTGTATTTTCGCGGATAATAATTTATTTCTATGATGTCGACGTTTGAAAATTATGTTATTACTTATGTTATTAATTATTTTATTTTTTATTATTATATTACATTAGAATTATATTATTATTTAGTTCAATGTACTTCAAAATTTAACTCTTAATATGTTTAATTAAGCCTGTAATATTTCAGATTGGTGAAGTGAATTCAACCAATGAAGTAGTATAAATACTGTGGCTTTCATCCTTCACATTTACTGTAGATGACTCATCTGCGATGATCATCCAATGTGAAAAGACGTAAATTCTGATTAACATTCGCGATTCTTAGAATTTGTCATGCCTTAACTCAGTTGTCATTGCCAAGTTTAAGATTATGAATATCAGTAGCCCGATGACTAATTATTAAATTTAAAAAATTTGCCTTATGAATATTCTTGTGATATTGTAATAATATACGACATATATATTTTTGAATTGAACGTATCGTAAATATCTAATTTTAGTGTAATGCTTTATTTGATATAACAAATCTGTTTATCTTATTTTTATCTTATTTGTTTATCTTACCTTATTCTTTATTTTATTTTTTCCGGAGACAGTATTAATAATATAAATTAATATAACAATGTTAAATGATTTATCTCAATTCTATAAAGTAATTATTTAAAAGCACAGCTTTGCGAAACAATATAATAATGGAAAAACCATTGGCTGTTGACGTGATATATATATAGATATATAACTAAACGTCGTAATAACGTAAATATATTATACACTGTGTGCTTAGATTTGCGGTAGAAATGAAGTCAAGAAGATTCTGTGACTGATTCTACCATATACCGAAATAATACGTAATAATAATAATAACTATTGCATCGGAGGTGTTTTTTAGAATTGTTGAATCAGAAAACTTGCCCAGTGTATTTAGGCAAATAGATGTATAATATGGGAAATTATTCTATGCAAAAATAAATCAAAAGTGAGAAAATATAGAATAATACTTTTCCATTTAAGTTTTTGTTTTCGAGAAAATACGATTTGAACATACTGAATAAAATATTAGCCTGGTATATGTGTATTTGACAAATTTTCAAATTCGATTTTCTCGAAAACGAGATTTCAAACAAAAAAAAATGTTATTCTCCATTCTTTATTTATCTTCGCATGTTGAATAATCTCCTACCAATTGTTTACTTCTGTCCAATCGAGAATCAATCTCGTATACATATGTACTTGACACGTTTTTAAGTTTTATTTTCTCAAAACTTTTACGTAATATCGTTATTCTTGATTTCCATATTATCTCGGGTCACAGAATTTTCCTGACTTTACACGGATTTAGAACCATGACGTATATTACACATATATAATATAGATAATATAAGGATAGAGTGAAAATCGAAAGAAAATCGACATACCGTAAGATCTTCCTTTATTTAGCGTACAACCGTTTTTAAGAAGACAGGCGATCCCACGGATACAAGACAGACACAACGGTTTATGGAATGATTGGAAGACGTACGAGAAAAACGAACTGCCATGATGGTCCCGCGTGATCTCGTGATGATCCTACTTACTTTTCCCATTCGTTTTCCATTTTTTTAAATTTTCTCTTTAATGCAATCTCATGTTTGAATTTCCAGGGGATAAATTGTTCTAGAACGATAATGCACAGATTGTTCACGATTCCCTCGAAAAGTGCCACAGTTAAAAAATAGTAGTCTCGATTCGTTATTCCACAGTGGTCACAAAACATTCGAGATCATCCTGTTTTCTATTTCGATTATCGTTAAAGGTAATATCAGTACAGGCCGTGTTATGATGGTGCGATTACGCTGGTTCGTCAACGAAAATTAATGTGCATGACGATAAACTCGAATCATTGCAAGAAGCGAACCCAACGATAACGTTCGGAACGTTGCTTGATTTTCTATGGTTTAGGTACACCTAATTGAACGAACGCTCGTAGAAGTTTACGGCAAATCTTGCGATAAGATGTCGTATCTTCTTCCTATATGTATAGTAAAACTTTTAGACAAAGTTACCTTTTGAATGTATATATCACATTGGATCTCTACCTAACTATGCGACTAACTATGAACAATTAACTAGTCATCGTAAAAGTATAATTACAACCCTTTGCTTTTCCTATTTGATTCTGCATGATAATCGGTGCTACCATAAGATCGTTAACTATTTGTATGCTGAGATAGATTCTCTGTATAATCAAACGTATCTGTGATGCTTGAAGATAGATGGATCATTTTTTAGGTTTTAGGATAATATTATTATTTGATATGTTTATCCTGATAATTATTTCCTTGCCTCTATTCATTTTATTCCTTTCATTGCCAAACGTATATAGTACACATGATTGCCACCATTATTGCTTACAATTTATCAAGTAAAATTTATAATAGTAACATGGAAGAAATCTACTAAAGTTTATAATAGAAATGAAATAATGTTGAACTTATGGCTAACATACATATACATATAATTATAGAGAATTCATCTTTCAACGAGTTGCAAGTAATTTTTGGATGACACGATATTCTTTTATTTTCTTGTTCTACAATATTCTTCTTAGCATAGTTTCCAATTTGAATCTCTATTACATATAATTAAAAATAACGTACACGTATAGTAATCACAGCAAAAATGTATACCTACTACCAACTTTATAAAAGAATAAATGAGAAGCATTCGAAACAGGTGGTCCATCTATCTCCCAATATTACATTTATATTAGCAGAATGCGGAATTATTTTTTCTCAAAACAACTCTATTGTAATTCGATTGTAACTGGACTACTGAAAGACCAGAATTACGCAGAAGAAAATGTACTGTGAAACGAAGAGACGAATTCATATCTACAAAAGGTGCACAGCAATTGAAAACGCTTGGGTATCCTACTCCTATATATGTATAATTTATATGTATACATATATTATATGCATAGTTACGTACAATAATTATCTCTTGATATTTGGTTCCTCGTGTATGCATAAGTACGTGTACATGTATATATAATATATATATGAATATATAATATTTATATGTATGTATTAAATCAATTAATTGTGCATGTTGATCCATACAATACAGAATTCCATTTTGTCTCTGTCATTAAAAGGAATACATATATGTATATATGTATATATATATATATATAGATTAGGAGGCTATTTAATACTAAATTCAACCGGCGAATTACGCTACCGATTTTTATTAAATATTTTTTTTATCGCTCCATATGTAGCAGAAACATCGTTCTACGAAAAATCTTCTTTCTTCACCTTATAACGTGGTTTTACTAATATACGTATCGTAAGTGATTAATCTGCACGTGAGATTAGGAATGTCAGCTATCCTCGAGAACTCACTCCCATTCTATGCTTCTGTTATTTAGACATTCGTTAGTTAATTCTTACATTAAATCGTTTACTATGCTAATCGATTCGTCTTAAAACTCTGGTATTTTCTCGCTGATAGTTTATTCATTCATGATATGATGCAAATGTACGAGATGTTCGATCTGATTGACACGAACTTTGCATTTTTGCCCGGTGAATTAAAATTTAATATTAATTGAGCATATGTTTCGAATACGTATAAAATTAAATAATATTAATAAAATAATTTTCCTATAAATTTTAGTTTCGACTGCTACGATTATTTAGACATATTTATGATTATTTCTGCCAGTAAATTCATAAAAAAATATTTCTTAATTAAATTAAAAGTCGTTATACATTTTGCAATAGAATTGTGTGAAATGTACGATATTCCTTTGCAACGATATTAACATTTACATACTTTCCCACTGCAATGTTCGCAGCCAAACAAAAAATATTCACTTGTTTAATAAAATAAATATTTGTATAGATTGTAAACATAAATGAGTAATAAATATAAATTTAGAATTTCAAGAAATTTCTAAATTTCGCTAATAATTTGTAAATTGCCTCTTGTAAAATTTAACAAATTTATTCAATAAAAAAGAATGTCTTTTTCTTTAATTTAGATCTACAATAAAACAAGCAAAAAACAAAACTTTACAATCAAGTATTATTGAGATCTTTAATAATTTCTTCGATTTTAGATCTTTATTAGCGATTTGAAATTTTTCACCTTACTAAACAAACACGGAACGTGATTTCTCGCCGATATCCAATTTCCAATATCACCGAAACAGAAGCAAAAAGCACAACCGGAACAATATTTTATATACAGTAGAGGCTAGATAGATCAGCTCGTGCAAAGATCGTTTCACCAGATTGCCGGCTTGCGAGCCACAAGCCAATCGAATTTGTTCAATAAGCTTTCTGAACGTTTCGTACAGGTCGTGCTTTCTTCGTAGGAGTAGCAGAACATTGCCGCCCCTACGATCCAAGCTACAAGGCCGAACGTACCGACCGTGAACAGGATATGGCTACGTCTCGACTAGAATATGACGAAAGATATGAATGACACGAGTATCATCTATGATCTTATGACGAAGATCCAGAACTATCCAAGCTCTGTAACGCTTCTTCTCTTAAAACGGGTACTCGATCCCGAGACCGAACAGGCCGGTTTTCTCATACCCGACTTATTAATTCGTACGTTGTAGGCCGACGTCTACAGAATTATATAGTTTTGTTCATCGTTTATGTATCGTTAACATGGTGGGAAGTAACCGCTTCCATTCTCGTAGCGCGTACAAAATACCGTACAACAGACGAGAGAACTACAACGATCCCTCATTTAGAGAATTAAAGCGCGCGGGACCTATCGTTCAAACTTGCGTTCTAATATCTACGGGTGTCTACATAGAAAATGTGTGACCAAATTGGCCGAGAGTTCTCACTTGATCACGATACTTAGTGACGATCGTGGCGACGATTCGTCAATATGAGGATAGATCGTCGGTAGGTAGTCTTATAGAAAAATTGTACCGCTCGAGGATCTATCCTGATGCGCAAAGATCTCGACTTTTTCCATCGAGGATAGAGGATTATGAAACACAAGATGAATAAACGGAGCATTTTTTTCTGGGGCTAATTTAAGTTATTCGAAGAATTAAAATGTTAGAAATAAAAAAGAAGTATTAGGAATGTGAGTTCTCTTAAGGAACGAGTACTTAATCGCTATTAATCTATCGTTTGGTACTTTCGTGGCGCTGGAGGTTCTTGCGTGAGGAACATTTTCTCAAGATTCGTTAATGTTTCTTAGGTAATAGTAAGTTGTAGTGGATGGTAAAGATGGTAACAATATTAATCCTGATAAAGAAATGCAATTTGTAAACGCAGTACGATTAGACAGAATTTGTTCGTAATTAATTGGTATTTAGATGGATTGTTTCTAAGATCCATCGTTTGATAAATTAGGCCCACGCTAGCGAAACGTTTAGAAGTCCTGGGGGTAATAAATTACAGTTGGCTCGTAAATGTTGGAATAGCATCCTGGCTTAAAGCTGTCTATCGATCTCATTAAATCACTAAATTGAACATAAATATATTATTTGGTTTGGCCTGGGTCGATTCAAGCTACTGATCATTACGACGATAACTCGACGATGTTGAAATTGAACCTTGCTCTCTCTTTAATCATCGTTGTAATTTGCAATAATATATTTTTCTTTGAAGTTAAGTATTCTTTACTTTTCTCATATATAATTATATATATATATATATATCTAATTCCCGTCTCGTTTAATTATTCAAGTATGTGAAAAGAAAGTAGTTAAGGTTCCTTTTGTTTCATTATCGGTAATCGATTTTTCAGAGTTTTCTTTTTCTCTTTCGTAGAACTCTTTCAACCGGAATCGCGTTTCAAACAAAAGGAGAAAAGCTTAAGGCTTGAGAGAACACGGATAAGAAGGTATATAAATTAAACTAATTAGTACTTACAGATCCTTCAACCGTGTAATCACTTCCCGGTCGAGAATATTTTTCTCGTTGAAATCATGTGACTTTTAAAATGTTGTGAGAAGCGTAAAAAATACTTCGATAATTCTTTCCGTTCGTTAAAAACGCGGATCTCGATCCATAGATAAATATTTTTAATAAGAAAATCATCCCATACGGTTGGAGGATCGTTAAACGTTCGATTACTTGCGTAAACTGCTAGTTAAAACGCAATGACCGTACAGATATGTATCAACATATTGTTGATCGATACGAAAATAACCGTGGGCGAAATTGTATTCAATTTTCACTCTACAGTACATTAATTATTTACGGTTAATATGTATACCAATATGTTCCTCGAAGTTTATAAAAAAATTATTTCTACAATTATTACTACTAAATTATATTATAAATAACATAAATAAACCGTATAACTACTAGTATCACTTTTAATATTTCCTATCATTAATGTATCGTTATATTTCTAATAGAATAAATTTCTAA
This sequence comes from Bombus soroeensis, assembly GCA_014737365.1. Taxonomy (NCBI): domain Eukaryota; kingdom Metazoa; phylum Arthropoda; class Insecta; order Hymenoptera; family Apidae; genus Bombus; species Bombus soroeensis. The sequence goes on along the minus strand of JACXIL010000064.1, from coordinate 35,631 downwards.
TAAAATCTAATATTTAAAGTTTTATCTATTTTAAAGTAATTTTCAAATAGAATTAGTATGAATCGTAGTACGAAATAACCAATTTTACTCTTCGCTATATTCCCAATTGTTGCAATCATATTGTTACGAATTATTCATAAATCATCGAGAAATTTTACATGCTACAAAACACGTTCGTATACTCCTGCTCAAAAGTTTGGAGCATGCTTTGCCATTTGGATGAAACAAGTTTTTTCGTACACCTTTGTGAGAAATGAGAATACGATAGTTATAATTTTACTTTTTAAGCGTGATTAATCCACTATAGTTTCGGTACTATAAAACGATAGTATTACAGATAAGGTAATTACTTATTTAAGGAATTCATTATTTCTTTTAAACTTCTGACACACTTTCATGAAAATTAAACTATGATTCACGTATGTATACAATACTAACTCTTCATTCGCTATTTTTAAAAGCAGAAAATCACACAACTCTAAATAATTCATTTTAACGTTAACGTAATGACTAGCATTGTTTGATTTTCACGTATAATTCATATCGATCAACAAATTCCGAATAAAAAAGAAAAGCTTAATAGGTAAAGGTGAAACTCGTCGAAGACCGCGATTACGCGAAAGTCGAGTCTCTCACGAGTCACGCGTTCGAAGATTTCATGGAACAGGCGACAATCTTTATTATCGGATTCTTTAGAAACTCTCGTCGATTCCCCGATCCCTGGCAAGGTTGAAAACTTCGAAATCGCCATCTGGAGCGTCCGGTATATCTGGTGCAACTGGTATCTCGGGTCGAAGGGCCACGCAGTCCCGTGGCGAACACTCGACACGGCCTTCGGATCCGCAGCTGCATTCAATGCAGTTTCCGGTCGAATGCGGAAGTACCTCGCCCTCACGGTATTCCCTTCCTGTAATCAGAATATCGTGTCCGTTATCGGACACAGTATTTTATATTTCTCTTGAATTTTTGTCTTGGCCTACCTACAAGTTGCTCGAAAATATCAGACGATTCTACGCTTTCAATTCTCGATTTTTATTGTTTATTATGCAATGGTTCAAGAGAGTATTAGGAGAGTATAAGGAGAACGATATGTGTTATGTGATATGTAAATGTAGAAATATATGTATGTATTGCAATAGCCTATAGGCGGAGAGTAAGGATGTGAGTGAAAGCGTAGAGAAGGATTAACGAAGAGGGTGAGAATGTGAGAGAGGGTGAGAGAAGATAAGAGAAAGATGTAAAGCCGAAGGACCATTCTAACTGCTAAGCGAGAACTATGTACAGTGTAAATCTTTTATTATTGTATAACTTTTGTACATTATACAAAAAGTAAGTGTAGAAACCATGAAGATTGTGAAGATTTGTAAAAAGAAGTTGTGCAAAGTTGATCTGGAGTATGATTCTCAAAGCTAAATATTTTTTATTTCAACGTATTCCGCTCATTACGAGGAACGAAATTCTCAAAGGAACCATGGTAACCAACAATATACTTCTCGTCTTCCGGAAAAATGTTACAGTTTTAATAATTCTTAAACTGGCTTCATTCACAATATGTTTACATCTATATTCGTATTTAATAAGGAAATGGCGTGCTATTTACGAAGCAGCAGGACATTACTGATTAACTCGTTAAATATATTGGGATACAAGAATAGTGGAAGATCTCTGCGTGCAGAAAATATTCCGTGACACTGCGATTTTCAGCGACTATGTTAACGATTCGGTGATCAAAAATTAATATCGCGACGTCTAAATGCAGGTCGAGCCCGCATAAATAAACATCTTTTTCTTGGAGAAGGGGTCGTTTAATATCCATAATTCCTTTGGATTGTCCGTGTAAGGACTTCCTGGCCTCCTGATGGTCCGCGGACCACAGGTTAAGAATCTCTGGTCTAGCAAATTGATATTGATGATGATTGATATCAATTTATATATATATATACATAGATTATCTATGTATATATATGTATCATATGTATATATGTGTATTTAAGTCTATATATATATTTATAGATTTTTGACAGAATCACCTCCATTAAATGTTATTCAAACCTATCCATCCCTAGGTCGTCGATTTTATGCCGTACTACTTTTACTTTTCACGATAAAGAAACAACATTCCTAATGTCAAATCGATATTCCCACATTACAGGAAACTAATCTATTCACAACATAAGTTAAGTCTAAGTTCCCTTACGTAATTAAAACTCACGTTGTGAGTATATTATTTTATCTTTTATGATTTCGAAACTGCATTATTGTTTCAAAAATTAAAACATTTGACAAAGATCGCTGTTGACAGAAAGTCTTCAATTTCCTATACTCTAACTTCAGCTTTATGCTTTAATCTCGCTTTTGTTTCGATTGCGAATTTAATATTTTAAAAGAATATATCGATGGTACAATTGGAACGAAGAACTACGTATATTAACATATCTGAGGAACAAATTTGAGGAACTTTTTAGCGACAAAAAAAAAATAATACGAAACAGTGAAAAATGAGGCAGAAGTCATAATATAATTAAAACACTCCGGTGAAACACGAGTTTGCACAAAAACGAGTTAATCAACAACACACCCTCTTAATATTTCCTATAGGGGAAGATGTGTTCATCTCTATAATTAATTAAGAAGGACGGTTGCCATTTGATAATTAGTCTTCACCATATTAAAGAGAGAGATTATTACAAGATATGTACACTGCAATGAATTATTAATCTTTGTGTGTTTTGAACATTTTCAAATGCATCGATCTTATTTCCGATGACAGCGTATTATAGCATTTTTATAGCGTTACACGATGAAATATATTGAAGCTATCTATTTACATTATATCTCAAAAATTGTTGCCGGTCATTTTCGTCTTAGTATTTAGTTGTCAACAGGAGATTATGTTCGTACGTCATGCCACATAAAAGATTATATTCTGAATGTTTATAAACTGTTTATAAACTACCGTTTAATCTCTTGGCAATAACAGTTAAAAAACAAAGATTGATGACCAAAAAACTAAGGCAAACGAACCTAGAAGGAATAATAATAAACATTACTTTTGTGCATATTGTCAAGAGAAACATGATGCAAGCTAAATGAAGATTGTGTATAATGTATAAGATGTGGATTAGTCATGTGATAATTGCATTGGCTGCAGATTTGAAAAACTCGATGATTTTCAGTATTATCGTTGTTAGTAACAGGGGCAATAAGGTATGTACTATACGAAAAAGAAGCAACATTTTGTATCGCTAGCTTCAATATAATGTTCGAACTTTTGAATTCTTGTAATTTTTTGTTAACTATGAAGATACTCGATAAATACAATTTTGAGTACACAATTTCTTTCGTGTGGACTAAAAAATTTAGACGTTATACATATACGGTTTAATGCGGGGTTTCCATACAAGCTTTCCCAAAAAGATACAGAGACATGTTCGGGTTTTTGAAAGCTGCGTTGTCCGTATTTTATCGTCTAATCCTCTGCTTTCTTTCTCTCATTTCCTGGAATCCGGAATATTTATGTATCTGCGCTACTTTTTAAATAAAATAAATAATATTTAATATAATAAATAATTATTCTCTTACCTACGGTGACTACAAAAAAATATTTATGCGTATCCCTATTTTCCAACGAATCGTTCCTTTCCCTTTTTTTATTAATATCTATATTTCATTTTCATGGTATCAAATTTTTGTAGCCATATTGAAGGTGCCATTGAATGATACGAAATTTAAACTTAATTCGTTTGTAAATGCTACGCTAAATACAATGGCGTGCTAATATTTTCTGCATTCGTTGTACTTTTTCGTGAAAAACCGTCCATACGATGAGAAATTAATTACATCATAATTCTATCTGCTTCGAATAGCGGCTGTCTAGTCGATAGTTTGCGGCCATGTAAAGAACCGAGTTGAAACGAACTACGACTGATCTATTACCCATCACGAGACACGTAGTTGGTACTGGCTGCAAGGTAGTCGAGTAGGTCGCGTTAATCTCCGCGTATCCCTGTTGCTCGACAGAAGGCTCCTCCGCCGGATCACCGGAAGCTTCCAAACTGTCGGCGGCATCCGTGCTTCCCTCCAGCGACGGCGTGTAATTACTTTCTATCGTCGTCGATGGGAGGAACGAGGGGCCGGCGGAAGGATCGGTGTTCGGATTGTAATTCTGCCACCAACAATATACTTCACCGGCGACGCACAGACAATGAGAGTTCGGGTCGTACGATGGTATCTGGAACGGAAAGAGAAAATTCATACGTTCAGTCTCGTATGATTGTATGCCATGTTATCCTTGTGCGACACGACGCCACGACAGCTGGATAAAGTAGTTAATACGAATATACGTTGTTAAAGGCAAAATGTCTTTTTCAGTTTCAGCCTTTTACGGGGATGTTGAAGAAGTTATAGTAACGAGATATTTTAGTAGGGTTATAGTAATTAAAACTTTGATATTGTTACGTCGTTCTATATGAAGTAATTGATTTCAGAAATGTGTAAAATTGTTCAAAATTTAGTGACAAAAAATGCTGTTAAATATTTATTAGATTTCGATTTAAAATTTGAAGTTGAGTGAACGCAACGTGATCGATGTTTTGTCAGTTTCTTTTTTTCATTCCAAAGAGATATATTATGCACTAAAGCAAAGCATAAATCAACGTCAAATTCCGGTCTGTTCTTTTTCAGAAAACTTTAGATTTTGACGCAATGTGGTAAAAGTTGTTTGTAATATTTTACAGAAGCTACATTAGTAGGAGAGATAGCCTGCAATTGATGTGAAAAAATTAGATTGGGTAATGCAAACATTAAAAATGCATCAAAATATTGTTAAATAAGGATTATGATTGTTTCGACATATAAGGTCAAAACGTATTGGTTCTGTTACAATGGTCAAAATGTGTTGAATGTATTCAATTTGTTGTAATATTTGGCCTAATCCTTTCGTTACGACGGACGACTATAGTGGCTCTCTATGAAATGCTATTCATATATGTATGTACTATGCATGACTATAGTCATTCGTCACAAAACGTCACATCCCGCCGCGCAATTTAGGACCATTTTTAGTTGAACGACTAAAAGCCATTTCGACTTGATTGAAACTGTATTTACATGTGCGAATTCGAACAACCTAATTAAGGTTCGTCGACTCAATCGTTCGTCCAAAAATTGCCTAATGCAAACAAGGTTTTAGGTATACATATATATGCAACGTAATATTTTTGGAAATCAGGCGATCGATTCGTGAAAACTCAAGAATTCTAAGTCTTCTTCCGTATCTCCTGAAACCTTCTAATCCCTCTTCTCTTTCTCCTTCTAACTCTTAACTTGCTTTTCTTTTTCTTTGTCGAAATCCTGTTTTATTCTCCCTCTTAAGCCCCTGTCCTTCTCTATTTATATCGTTCGACCGACTCCCAGTAAACACAGGGAAAGTCAAACCGTCGATTGGTGTTCTAAATTCTATAGAATTTACATATATATATATATGTATATATATGACAACAATCAACACTGGATTCACTGGATATTGGATATGTAACATTCATTTACAGAAATAGCAAACATATGTACATTTGTCAATATAATATATCAGTATTTCATCCATAGTTCATTTGTTTTCTTCTTCTTCTATTTCTTTTTACCGTAAGAATTTCGCAATATAGATCCATTTAAGGTTCATTTATACGAAAACGTACAGTGACCGTGTTCGGGCGTTCATGCGGTGATATTTTTTATATCCGATTGGATGTATCCGAGATGAATGTGCCAGTCAGGTTGATGTTATACACGATACATTATTATTATTATTAATTATTTTTATATTATTATATTACCTATAAGAGCGGTACTTTTGGAGGAAAGCAGAAGAAGGAAAGGAGGAAAGATTTTGATGTACATCCGTTCTGGCAAAACCGTAAAGAAAAAGGAGAATTTCATATTTATAAACAATTAATAAATTACGAACAAGAGTTTTATGAATACTTTAGAATGATACAGCATTCTTTTAATATTTTACCGAATAAAATCTAATACTCTCTTATTTACACCTGACAATCTTTTTTAAGGTTTGTTTCGCGCCACCTCCTTCCCCAAATAATACAAAATTTCTACAAAGTTTCAACTAATACAAAATTAATCTGCGCAACTTTTGAACTCGATTGCATAAAAGGAAATTGTGCCCTTGGGTTCTTAAATATTAAAATTATTACTTAAATTATTATATAATCGATATATACTCGATTGTATTCGTTTATCTTCTAATCTTATTATCCTCTTGCTATTGATTATAGCAAAAAGTTGTACATTTAGACACGACGCATCTTTTATATTCTACTATTTTTTTTCGCATGATAGTTTCCGAAAAAAAAAAAAAAAAATTGGTAAGTGTAGATTGTACAATACATTTTGATAAATCTGTTCATAAATTTTTATAAAAAAATTTGTTCAATGTTGAAATTTGTGTATATATATAAATCAATGAAATGAAATAACATAAATTCTCGAAGCATGAAATTTTGACATCATTCGTGTTTTAATTATTAAAAGTTCAGTTCAGAATTAGTATGATTGCAGTATAGTAAAAGGATTATTACGGTATACGAAATGTAAAATAGCTTCATGAAAGGGACTGAAAGAAATTAATTAGATAAGAGGCAGAAGGAATTAATGGATAAAATCTTAAATCCAATATATAATAAAACATGTATAACTTTTATGATTTCAGTCTAATTTATATTTCAGAAATGTATTAATTGTCTCTCTTTCCAGACAAAATTTTACGCATATTGTTTATTATATATTTCTTTCTTTTTTTTCAAAATTAATGAAATGTATGGCACGATTAATTAAATATATAACAAATAAAAACTAGACTACCTATGAAATTTTAGCTTTTTCTACCCGTATTTTAATTGGGAATGGAATTTTTCTTCATTTCAAGGAATATAACAATATATATATTCAATTTATTTTCATCCACATTGAAAGATATACGTATGTGTTTTAGTGCTTCGTTGAAGATCTTATTCGAATGTGCTTGTTAAGATTTAACAAGGTCTTGTTTTACATCTGCTAGAAGCTTATTCGTAATGTATTATTAATTAACCTCAATCCTGTAAATCTGCTTCGTACAATTCCAATAAAATAAATTATAGATACAAGCATCTAAATAAGTAATTTCTTTTACGCAAGAATAAATAAAAAATTGGAAATAAATTGTTTTCTATTTTAATATACTTAAACATAATTTTAAAAGCATATGAGGCACGTTACAATGGCTACAGTAGTTATATATTTCATTTTCATAATATAAAATTTGTGTACTCATATGAAAGTATTGTTAAATGATATTTAATATATTTGGATCAAATTAATTAGTATATCAGTAATAATAAATACAATGACGTGCCAATACATTTTATAGCCACTGTAAATTCCAATAATCAATACTTTCTAATAATTATATAAAAAAAAGTGCAACTGAACTTTTTCTACCATTTTTTACTCAATCGCATTTTTCTAACGTTAACAAACATATCAAGATTGAGAAACATATAAAAAAAGTTCTTACTAACACGCACGATTTCCCGTTTCAATTTAATGTTTAAAATGCTTAAAACATTACGAACCTTATTTGATTGCTAATTGGACTAAGATAGAAATACAAAGGTTTGAAGACATCACCAACTTTTCTCATTAAGAAAGAAAAACGTATAAATTAAATGAGAAAATCAATATTTCCAAATAGCATTGGAGGATTTCCCTCAATGCCCACGACACTTTTAAATTCGAAAAAGCATAAAACATTTGAAAATCTATGGAAACGAATGCATATACAAAGCTTAACGAAACGGCTCATATTTTCTATATACACTCGACGGTAGAAAAAAGTCGCGGAAAAAACGAATAAAAAGAACGCGATGAGTCGGCGAAACATGTCATTAATTACTATACACACTTCGTACCTAACGAAGAAACGTGAATCCGTCGCGACGGCGGCGTTGCCACTCGAAGTTCATTGGAAGTCGTCCCCTAGGTCCTACATTAATTAATAATGTCAAGGCTTGATATGACATCGACGAGTAAAAGTACGCTTCTAAAAAAGGTAGAAAGAGAAAGAGGAGAGAGAAAAATCGAGTAAACATCAAAGGAAACCATATATAAAAAAAAGGCGGAAATGGTCATGTACAGGCTGTTGATATTTATGCAAATTCATATTTTTATGAAAGTATTTTATTAGGTTGTTTGGAAAGTTTATAACGAAATTTAAGAAAATTTTAAAGATATTGTGCTTTCATTATAGAATTAGTGTATCATTAAGCAGCAAATTCGATAATATTTTGCTATTTTTCTGGGTAGCTTTATGATCTTTTTGGTGATGTAAAAAATATTTTGGAAATGTCAAGATATGAATAAAATGGGGTAAATTCTCAACGAATGCTTTCGCCTATTTTTCATGGAAATAATATCTTTCTTCCTTGCTGGAAATGACACTGTTTCTATTACCCAGAAAAATTCCTATAGGAAGATATCTGTAATCGACACATTTTTGACGTCCAATTAGAAAAACTGTTTGTCAAACATTATTTTGCAAAATTACGTAATTTTTTTTATTAGATAATTTTCTTTATATCTGATCAATATATGTAATATATAGAATATAATAAATATACCAAGCTGTAGAACATAAAATTACTTATTATGTAGAATATAAAATTGTCAAAAGCGCTAGGAATTTTTCAAACAACCCAATATTTTCGATATTTTATATATAATATATTTCTGCGTATTATATGTGCGTTCTGTGGACTTTTTCAGCTTTAAATTTCTTATAGATGGATGAAAATCTGTACTGTAGTGTACATGTGACGTTCGAAACTTGAGAGAGGCATCGTCGGAAGAAACGACACAAAGAACAGAAAAAAAGCAGTAGCATGGCAAAAGAGGGTGCAGAGTCAGACGAACGATGCCAGGTGATTAATTTCACCGGAGAAATTCGCGATGCAACGACGACTTTCGATCTATTCTCGCAGGTATCGCTCGATAACGCGCCTATTAATTGGATACCGATTCCTATCTCAAGAGAGACATTGTTACTCGTATATAGGTGTCTCGACGAAATTTCCATGGAATATTTACGAGACGCGTTGCGAATATTTGCGAATCGTGACTTTTATGCATGTTTCGGAATTTTTTACGCGTCCATTAAATCCTTTGAATTTTTCAATCTGAAACAATCTCGCATTTTCACAATGTCTCAGAGTACGATACGTATACTGTATTAGTGTTATTTCCAAAACTTTTGCATAAATATTCGGACACTTGAAAATTATTGCAGATATTAGGATAATGCATATGAAATGTTGTTTCTCTAAAACTTCAATGTAACAAGCAATATTACTAATTGCGAAATTTTCTTATATCGTTAAATATCAACAGTATTATGGATGAAGAAATTTGTTATAAATGACGTACATTGAACGTTAGAGAGATTTATAACGAACACATCGAAGTTCATTATGTCATCATAGATAGTCGCTATGTTCGTATGATTTTGTTACAGAAGTTCAAAATGGAACGAAGAATATGAAAGTTATCAACCCAATAGAAACAAACCTAGTATATGGGGAAGTTTTACCACTTTCTCTACATCACTCAGTCAGGTCTTTAACACAAAAAACCTGTAAACGAAGAAAATTATAACAGCTGTATTGTAAGAAATTCTTTATCTTAAAATTGGTGATTCTTACAAACCTGTAATAACGAAACTGAATATTCACTGAGAAAGTACCTTGAATGAATTGGAAATTGACTTCCACAACATTTACGTGCAGTTAAAGTTTGATTTGAAAAAATGACGTTTCATATACACCAATCGAATACGTAAAATGTATGTACCTATTTCAAATGGAAATCTTTAATTTAATTTTGTCAGATCTGATTTTTGAAGAGGATGTTTTATTAAATGGAAGACTCTTTGCTACCCACAAACGTATATTTAACAGAACGCTTTGTACTTATCTATTGAATTCATAGTTCACACGTTTTGGATAGACTAAAAGTTAACTTTTTACCGGATTACGTCGCTTGTTATAAAAGTCACGTAAAAAAAGCATGGAATTGTTATCGGCTTACATCGATACTATATTTAAACAGTCTATTTCAATAAACTTTCGCCCCTAATTTTATCTCAAGTAACCATATACTACTAATAGATATCGATATAAACAATAGCCAAAATCTATTGGTATCTGTAAATAAAAAAGCAACAATAGAAGATCAATGGATGAAAATTGATCCTGCGGTGTTATCTGAGTCAAGTGCATCTCTTCATTATCTGGATCTGAGAGTGATTAAAATATGTGTTCCTAGCAGGGATCGAATGAAACAATGAACTTTTCTAGATAAAAGTTGTTTACTGAACTTTCAACTTTTCAATCATTTTTTTCTGCTCTAGGAGAGCAGGAAAGGGGTATTCTAGTCTAGAGGCATGAATTTTAGGTATTTTTCTAGGTGCAATAAAAAAAAACAAACAATATTTTTACTATCCATTTTTTACAAGATATTTATTAATGTTTAAAGAAATACATGAAAAAAACTGAAAAAATTAAAAATTCAAAAAGGTACAGGCTAATGAAGTGGGTGTCTAAAAAATGGCGCGTGATTGCAACCCTACTAGTAATCTGAAACAAAAAAAAAAGAATTATTAATCTAGAGAACTACTATACTGCTATCGCACTAACTAACAAAAAGTTGAAAAAACTATCTTTTCTGCAAAATTGCGACTATCTGAAAAAAAGAAGCTTTTTTACCATTTTTGTTACCTTTCCGAATTTTTAACAAATAGTAAAAATTAAAAATTTGTTATGATTCTAGTTAGTACGATAAAGAAGTATGTAGAGAAGACTCACACCAAATTTCAAGTAAATCGGTTCAGTAGAACTTGAAAAATCATGACAAGAATTTCGAAAAAAGTAGTTTCGAGAAAAACGCGTTTCAAGTTTCGGGTTAAGTTACGCACAGTACAGGCCATATAATGGTACTTTATACTTGCATTTTTTCCATCTGCCATTCCTGCTCCATACATTGGGCCTTCCTCTACTTCAAAAAAGGCATTTTTCACACTGTTTTCTTCCAAATGAACAGTTCTGGCCTCCTTTGAAGCGTTAGATGCTCGTATATCTGAGCGCTCAATATTGTCACGTTTAACAGCGAATGCATAAGCTTCTGCACCAATCGTGATTCCCATAACGTTCAGTATTTTTAAAATGGGTATAAAACCTTCATTAAAAATACTAACAGTGGGAAAAGTAGCAATTTCAATGGTCCGCGTACCTGCGTGAATGTGTTTCGGAGCAAAAGTCCATATCAAAGAATTTAACGATTCGTTATTATTCTCAGTTTTAGAACCCAAACATCGTTCTAATGAGGTATTTACAGACAAACTTTCATAGATTGGCTTTATAACTTTCAATACATCGTCACTTAGAGGAGGATTTTCATGGACAAATTCATCGATAGTGCCCTCAGCCGCAGCTTTTTGCTTTTTGTTCGATTCGTTCCGGCCGAGCCGATTTGGATGACGTGTTACTAAAACAGCTATATCTTCAAAAATAATTTAAATTTTGAAAAATCCTTTTAAGGAAACATTTTTTAAGATTTAAGCTTTGACTGTTCATTTGTTTGGAGGACCTTCGTTAAGAATCCTACGGTTTATAGCGGGTCCTTAGGCTGAAAAAAATGTTCCGTGCGGAATAATGCCTCCACATCTGGCAATCATCTACCGGAGGATAGGGTCTTTGTGTAACGAGCCACAAGACAGAAACCGTTGGAAAAGTTTACTGTCGAGTGCCGCCACACATTTCTTTTGCAAAACGTCGCGCGAGGTTGTTTACGTCTCTGAATACCATGGTCTTCTTCTCTACGAATTTTACGAGGTAAGCTGCCGCCCATGTGTCGATCGGATTGAGGATCACACATTACGCTTCGCTGCTTAAGCTGACCTCCTTTCGTTCCTGTTAGGAGGTTTGCCCGCGTGCAGGGATATTTTGGCCGACTTTTAATCATTAAATAAAAAACAGAACAGAAAGTGCAATTCTTTATTCTTGATTTTCGTCTTAGTTCAGCGTCAAGGACCACTCCTTAACACTTAGCCAACCGAATAGGGAGATCTCCCTTTTTGATTTTTGCAACGTGTCTTCTTTTTTTTTTTTTTTTGCTATTATCTGTTAATGTTTACCTGGAATTGTTCCCAATTAATTGGGCCACTTTTTCTGCTTTTATAAAGTATAGTATATAATAAAATACACCAATTTAGCGGTGTTAAAGTTAATTAAAAAGTTACACTATCAGTTATGACTAAAGATAGAATCGAACGATATCGCACTGCAAAAAAATATTAAAATGCATTATGAATTTTTAATTTGACGTTCAAGTCGTGTTATTTATCTTTAGTCATCTTTAATGTTTGTGGCACCACTGGACGACGGAACTTTCCAACGACTTCGCGACACAAAGCGCTATACCTTGAAAGCGTAAGGCTGACATGCCTAATGTATTGTAACCCCAAATTCTTTTACCCTGACGTCACCTTAGGCGACCATCTCTAGATATTTTCCGGACATTTGATACCTCTGCTCTAAGTGTTCTCCGGACGATTGATACCTCTAAACATCCTTCGGACGGTTGACACTTCTAGATATCCTCCTGTCAGTTAACACCTCGCCACCCTGATGAGGAACTTCCAAGAATAATATCCCTCCATCATTTTCACTGTTCTTGCTTATTATTTAAACTCCGAATGACGGCCGAGCCAATCTGAATTATAAGCCGATACTGAAGCATTGTAATATTGGTACTCAAGGGCCTTCGACTCTTGAGAAATAAAGTTTTTATATATATCACCACGAGAGTTATTTTTTACGTGACAGTATCATCGATATCCCTACGGTTCTTTCGCCGAATATTCGGAAGAATGCAGACGCGCCAGTTTGTACTTTACAATTTGTCCAGCTGGACATTTGGTAAATTTTTCTAACTTAATTGGTAAATAACATGTGGATGGCTACCCCCAGCGGGATACCATTTTCCAGTTTGGCTATTTTATTTCTTTAGTAAGGTCAGTGGAGTGTTTTCTTTTTACTCTTTCTACGAGAGTTCTACTCTCTTCAGCAGCCAGCTAGTTTGCATGTGTTGCTGTTCTTCCCTTGTATTTTTCCGCGTACCTGCCGATTTCTTCTTTGACTGTTGGTATTTTTAAGTCTGCGTATATCCTCGTTTCTGACATACCATGGGGCGTTGACTACTGTTCTTAGTTTCTTCGATTGTAACGACTCTAGTTTATTTATGTGGCTCAGTAATTCACTGTGGCGCGCGCGATTGGCTAAGTGTTAAATTGTTGAAAATCTGTAGCCGAACACCCCGTATATGTAGACTTTGTGTAATGTCAACTATTTATTACAGGCGAATATAGAAGTCTCTCGAACGATGCAGCTATTATTCCTTGTCTCAGTTTAAATGTACTTACAGCGAAGTATTTACTTGCAATTACTGTAAGAAGCAAAGAATTAACAACAGAGAAAGATGTAACGGAAATATTAATCTTCCGATCAAATTACGCTAAATCTCTAAACACCTAACTATGCACAGTAGTATATGTATCTTATTGTATTTGTCTGTATTTTTGTACATATTCCATTTTCAGCCGTGAGAAACGAATATTATATGTTAACTATTATGAGACTAGCGGTCTGATACGTCTTAGTAATTAATTTTTAGAAAAGTGATTGGTTTGTTATAATTTTTCTGATGCTACTGAGATATACATATTGGTAAATAAGATTCAGCGACAAAGAAAACTATCCATTTAAAAATCTATATTTAATGTGTGTATTATATTTTTATAAATGATTAAATTGTATTATTATTAACTTGCATTTCTTCAAACTTGAGCTTATGACAATCTTTGCTAGTGTATTTGCATTATGTCATTATTAAAAGAAAAATCTCTGTCTTGAAAGGGTAACAACGAATTTTCAGATTAAAGATAGATTTTTCTGAGGAGCGAGAGGAAAATTTGAAATAGAACTGCGATACATTCAACGTGGAACAGTGGTTTTTGGGTCGTCACACACACAGAAGTCAATGGCTGGAAACGTTTGAAATATACACGCGAATGCGTGAAAATGGAATAATCGAAGCCAGTTCGGGATATTCTTCGGTTTTAAATTATATCGAATCTGCTTTACCTGTTCCTGTGCTACTTTTTTTATTAGATCGATGAAACAATAAGTAGAAAACGAAAAGAGGGTGGTTTGAGATTTTAAAAAGAATATGATTCAACAATATCGTTTGTAGTTTTACATCGAATTCATAGATTGCCTGTTTTAGTATATCTTTTTTATATTTCAATCTTGTTCTAGTTTTAACAAAGAAAGGCTCTTAATGGTTAAAAAAAAAAACTTTAGCGTAAAATAGAATCAGAAGATCGTCCATATTAACAATAATTGTTACAACTTTCGGTTTAAGCTTATACAACAATTAGATGATGCATCTGTTGTTCTTTGAATTTCAATCAAAATGTCTTTCTTACTACGTTGCGCTTTGTTCCGACGTTTCGTGAACAATCAAATTCACTACTTCACCCTGAAAAACGCCACGTATGTACCTACTAATAAAAACATGGTGGAAATCCGAGAAACCACAAATATTTTGTGGTCTCTGTAAACTTTGATCGAGTTTAAATGACCCGAAGTACGGGGTACAGTTAAAAAAGCAGTTAGACAGATCGAGTTTGATCGTTGTCCGAAAATTTTTCTGTTTTTTCTTTTAGTACGAAAAATGTAACATGATTTTACTTTCTACCTTATTTTTGGTGATAATTTATGGTTAATATCGGACATTGTACTTTACTTGTAAAATGTCAAAAGCAATTAAAAGATATTAAAACTTCCGTAGAAACTGGAAAACATTCAAGTGTGGATAAATTGTTAACACATAATACTAATTTTGGAATGACCTAACTCTTAAAGAACATTTCGATAATTTTGATTGAGAAACCTTTAGTCATAAAAATAGTTAGAAACGAATAAATTAATTCAAATTCTAGTTACTATTTAAAATATTTCAAAGATTTAATTACGTATGTTTTATTTAATTGATACAACATTTTTATTTTGATTTAATTTTAAATAAATGTAAAAATACTAATAAACAGAAAAAATTGTTCGAATCATAAAACTGATGTTTAATAATATAAATAAATGTTCTTAAATATTTCAGTAGGTGTTAAAGCTCTCAAATATTTCGGATTTTAATGAATAAATTATCAACCCATAAAATGTCATGCATTTCGTCATTTATGATTTATACATATGTATAAAACAATATAATGGAAATTATATAAAATCATTTTTTACGTTCCAAACCATAATTATGATTTCATGTTTCCATGTTACAAAATGCTTTCTTTTATTAGTAAGATTGTACGTCTTTTCCAAATCATCGCCGCCAGTACTTGAAGTCGTGACAATTAAAAATTAATTACCTCTGAAAATTACTTGTTTCTATGGTAAATACAACTCGTAATGTAGGGGCTGTTTCCTATCTCGCCGTACAAGCCATTTCCTTCCGCATACATAAACTTGGCTATTGTTTGAACAAGTTGTTCTAGCTTAACAATATAGTACACGTTTCTAGATTATCGTACAAAACTCATTTTTCACGAGAAACTAAGGAAAGTATCTAAAATTATGATAAACGAATGCAGAATGTCTGATAATACGTTTTTAATGTTGCAATTATACGTACGTATAAATTGGAGTAATTATTATTATTGAAATTAATATTTCTAGAGTTGAAATAGATTAGTTTTATATTATTATCAAATGAAGCCTTTATAGTTAATCCTTTACAGCACGTACAACGTTCCCCACATTTGTCACTGATTTGTATTATAGTATAATATATTAATACTATTATAGAAAATAAAATCGTGTTCACTATTATTTTTATTTACATTTTTATTTACATACTAAATATTAATTCTAAATATGTACATAATAACTCATTCTGAGTAATGATTGAAATTTCATCAATTAAAAGGTCGGAGGATTTTCAGAATCTTTGAAAAAATAAGTCAAAATTCATTGTCAATTACCACTGAGAAAATATGGACGAGGAACAAATTTCAGTTTAACTGCAATTTAATCTTTTGTAGAATTTTGTAGAGAATTTAGTTTTTTATATAGAATTTACAATTAAATTTTCGATTTTAATCTTTTATCAAATTTTTTGTTTTAATTCAGTCACAATTTAATGTACTCTGTTTAGTTAATATAATAAACACAATTTTTTGTCCCCTAAGCTACATAGGTAACAAATCATTTATTATTCTGCTCTGCTATTGATTATTCAAAACGAACGGACGTCATATTAATTATTCAAAAACAAGATAATACAATAATAGAAACTTAATAAATGTTTATTAAGTGAGAAGTTTTATAAAATCACAAAATTCAGAATGCTATAAGAAGGTTGAGTGAAAATCGCAGCATATGTCCTATTTAATTTGTCGTATTAATATTTGTCAAAATAAGAAAGAAAGTAACAAGACCTGAATAGAAATTTATTTTATGATTAGAAGATTATAAAAATATGATTTTTACTTTAATTGTTTGCATAATGCATATATTTTACGTATCTGTGTTCCAGATCATATACGAAAACATGTTGTATATCATGTACTTTTGTTGCACATTTATCTTATCAAATTGATTCAGTTTATGACAATTGCGTAAACTGTTAATAACAATAATATATAAAATATTATATGTGAAAATGTGAAATATGTGAAATATAGATAATATGAAATCGTATAGTTGAAATTCCGAGTGATTGGTTAAGCGTAAGATGTAATAGTTTGTGTCTCGAATAAGGAGAATTCGGTTTGATTAAGTTCATAATATCATTCCCTGTAGCAGAAGATAAATTTGCAATTGCAAATATGGACAAAGCGCTTATAATTTATTATCGCACAAACTATAGATACCAAAATAATCGGAAAAACATTGTTAATCTAAAATCTATCGCTCAATACCTTATCGTAGATACTATTCGATACACTAAACTTATATCAAACATATTGCTAACATACTTTGCATAGTTCTCGTGCAAATTTGCATATTCTATATGCATAGATGTCATATATTTCTTACACATCTACGATGCATAAACATCCGCCATCTACTCATGACAGTGCTAACGAGATTTCAAAATGATTCGTATAACACGAATAATACATTCATAAAAGATGTCTGCAAATATCTGAATATTCTTGTGTTGTATAGCAAAATAGCTGCGGATTCCGCCATTAAAATGCAATACAACCAGCCTAATTTCTTCTTCGTTCCATGCAAAAGAAGAAAGAAATACGGCGAACGGAAACGAAAGAGGGCGGTTTAGACAGAGGCAAAAATTCCGTAGGTATTCGTCCTCCTTTCTTGTCGAGACGCGAAACTTTCCAGTTTGAAAGCCAGCAAGTCAATGTGTTTCCTGGCGAACACGTAAAAGTGCGACCATGTCGGCCGAGATTTCCAGCGAAACGAGATCACCAACATGACGTGGAAACTTTTTCCAAGTTTCATCTCGTGAACGTCGCGACGATTTGTTATGCTTCCTCGTAAGAAAGATTGCTCAATTTCGAGAGGAATGTCGTATTGATCAAATTAGGACTGTGAAATGAAATCGCAACCGGCCAAATAATGATTCATAGCATGTCTGATTTAACGTGATTTTTTGAATGAAAATTTATCGCTGTTATGGGAAATCGTATACTTTCACTTTGTTCAGCTTTCAATGTTTATTTAATTTCGAATTTATGAAAATACGAAGGATATTCTCTAATCTTTCAATTTTCATAGAACGATATGCAAAATTTTGTCCACTTCACAAAATATGTGATAGATTTCAGTACTTCATTTTGAAATATATGTAAAGCGTATGCTCCTTTTATTTTTATCACGAGTTACACATTTTTCAATCATATGTTACAATTTTAGTGAACAGCGAAAAAGTTCAACGATAAAAGAAAGCAATTGAAAAATGAACGAAACCAAAGATTCTGGTGTATTATGAATTAATATACTGAAACAAATAGAAATTAAAATGAGAAACAATAAACCCATATCAATTTGCTAATGTTTTAAAATAAATAAGTGGCATTTGTAGGTTTCTGCGGGAACTGAAAGAACTTTTATTCTTCTTTTGTGTGGGTTTAGAAACTTAATATCTGCGAATGTTCAATTATTTAGGAATTTTTAGTATTAGGCTCGGAAAAAATCGTCATATGTAATCTCTTTGAAAATATTCAAATTTCCAATGCTTAAATTTCTCTTTGTATTTGGTATAATATTTGATAGAATGTTTAAAAATGTGTAATTGGGAGGTTAATAATTCTCCACTCGTCATATTTAACTCGTTATATATCAGATGGTCTAAAAATCAGCCTCTACGATTTTTCAAGTACTTCCGATAGTCGGACAGAAAAAGGTTTCGAGGAAAAGTTCATCAGTTTTTAATTGGCTAAAAATTGCAATGTCAAGAACTTAAAAAGAATTTTACTTCGATAAGAAATTAAGGTATCCTCTATTTTCTTAAATGGAGCAATATATTTTTTATACGTCATTTCTTAATTCTCTGCAAAAAAGGTATTAAAGTCGGAAAATGAGCAATTAAAAAAATATCCTAGCTTTAATGTTGCCAAAATTATCGCATGAAACACAAGGAAAGATAGTGTAGCACTTTCCTGCTTTTATATTTTGCTCGTCTTTCAGACGATCAATTTCGCGACATTAGAATTAAAATATCTTTTACTCTAATCACTTTTCGACCCGAGTACCTTGATACGTTTTTGGAGAAAATTAAAAAATGCGTCGAATGGATTATGAAAAAAGTGCATTCTTACGTTTAACATAATAGAGATGACTCTGAATTTCAATCGAAGTAAAATTCTTTGTAGTCGATTGAAAGCTGATAAACATTTGTTCAAAACATTCTTTTTGTTCCACTATCGAAAGTGTCTGAAAAATCGTAGAGATTGATTTTTAGACCACCCTATATATTCATTTGTCATCTTACGTGTTTTAGACTTAAGCATTAGATTCAACCAGAATCAAACATACTATAAATCTTACTAATACTTATTAATTATGACATAGTACCACGTCAGAAAAATTTATTTATAATTCTCAATGAGAATTAATTGTAAAATACATCCAAATAAAAAGAAAAAAGAAAAGAGAAAAAGATCTTACGTGTTTTCCTATACGAACTTACGCATAATGTATATTTCAGTCAGTCGGATGCTTTGCAATTCTTTTCAACTTTTAAAATACTCCCAATTACGGAGGAAATAAAAATACATTGAACTCAGTTCGTTAAAGAAAGAGTATGTGTTGTCAGACTATATATATGCATAAATACAACTCTACGATTAGGAGAGGAATATTGTCACTATAAAACTAAAAGTTCTTATGATATTAAAAGATTAAGTAACTGAGAAGGTATAACTAACAAAGTCTAATTGAAAGTATTATTGCAATATTTTTTTTCTTATGCACATATAGCTATAAATGTTGAACATTGTTGACGCAATTAATCTAAAAACTACTTAAAATAGTTGTTGCATACACGATCGATTAAATGATCGTACATAAAAATGTAACAGAAAGGAATAATTGAAATTACTTTATTCGCAATTTTTATAACGGTATTGCTAGAGAAAGTTTAAAAATGTATTAGTATAAAAATGCGACGATTGAAATGGAAAAGAGGATAGATTTATCTTCTTATCACAGAATATAAAATGAAATAGAAGTATAAAAATGTATTTTTTGCTGTCGAAATTTTTTTAGTTGTGCGTAAAAATTTTGCAGAATACTTTTGAACTAGGTCCTTGTCTCAATATTTTGAATTAAATGAAAATATCAAAATTGGAAAATCAATGACAATGGTTCATTCAGAGTAAGATGTAATTAAAAATCACGTAAAAAAAAATGTAACGATATTGTATCCATATGAATTCAATTACTATTTCAAATAACTACGATTTTTGAATTTGTTCCGCTGGACAGTGACCATTTATGCATATACTATGCGTGTTAAATAGAAATGCGTATATAATATTTTGAAACTTTATTGACATTGGGACAAAATTATCATGCTTATATTGACGAAATTTTAAATCAATCTGAAAATGCGTATAATACAAGCAATAAATTAGTACACAACTATGGAGAGCATTTTATATATATAATAAACGTTAAAAATGGCACCAGTGAATAAAATGGGTAATACAATGGATAATTGAGTGTTTAAATACTTTTTGATCTTTACGAAATATGTACCTGCACTAAATAGCATCTTGCAGTTCCTACGTACATTTTCAGATTCGTTTCAGACTTTATCAGACGCAATCATGATAGTTGGATTGTAGTGCTAATTAAATTTCAAAATGTTTCGTGCTACACACGATATATTCATTAAAAGTTTCCATAAATGTTTGAATACTTTTTTGAACCAGTTTAAATTTATGAGGTCGTGTCGTGTGTAGCTTTTTTTCTAGATTCGTCAATTTCTAAAAACTAAGCTCAAAATGTGCAACAATTTGCTGCACGTTCATCGCGCAATTAATTGACAATACGGAACAATAACAAGATCGAGCAGCCGCCACACGGAATCAATGAACACGTGCCAATTAACGTGATGCAGTTAATAGTTTCCCAGTCTCGATTGTCTCTCCTAATATTTATTCATTCCTTATCTCGTGCATCCTGACTACGTATTAATAATCTCGCACGAATATTCGTAGATACGCGCTCGCACGCGTGCTTCTATTGCTTTAAATAGCACGTGCCTCGAATATGATAACAGATAGACACAGGCCGGCCAGCATACGGAAATTTCCTTCCTTTCATGTTTCAAACATCTCCTATGGCTCTGTGTGTGTTCCATTCGACGAGTCGACAAAGTCAATTCGAACAATACTTTCGACAGAGACGTTTCTTCCGGACAAAGAAGCTTTCAAATAAAACAAAACGAACGCTTTAAAACGCTCTCTCTGTTTCTGTTATATGTACCTTGTAGAGTGTATCGAGACGTAACAAAATGCTTGTCGAGCTAAAATTCTCGCATATGAGACAGGTTGTTTCACCTTTTCAAATCTTCTGCGAACTCGTGCGAGAGCTTAAGACTTTCTGGTTATGGCTCGATTATAAATTCCCCAAGCGATTCAACGGATTCAATGGATTTATTTATCATGTAGGGTATAGCAGGAGAAGACGTGCAGAATAAAAACCGATTTTATCAAGTGATGAACCATTCGATAGTTTACCAAAAGCAAACGTTACAAGCCTATTTTATTTTTATGATACTGTAAATACAACAAAGTGAACGCTCTGAAACTTCAATATTATCTTCATACTTTTCAGCATCTTTTAGAGTTTTTCAATTTTTATACTTGGCATTTGTAACGAAAAAAACCTAAAAAAGATTTCTCCAACTTAAATCACTTGTTTACAATGTCGTACAATTTTTTTTAGAATTTTTGCGTACCATCAAATAGAAAAAATAGGAAAAAGACGAAAAATCCGAATTTGGCCTATTTCCGGTTGAGATAAAGGATTGAAAATTGGTTTATGATGCATCGATGGTGCATCACATGGTACCATCGCTTCAAGGCTACTTTTGACCCCCTCGTCCTGTTATACTCTTCGTATTAAAGCTGGCCGTTTTCTTTGCCTTTTCTCAAGCTTCTTTTATCAGATGACTATTTATATCAGATGAAGTAGATGAAGAGTTTGTTCAACATTAAATGCAGCGAATCAGTTAAAATGACTGGTGTCTGATTTTTTATTTTTCTAATTATCATAATAGCACAAGTATTCTTGGTAATTACGTATTAACGTTTACTTTCATTGAGACAGGAACATGACTAATATTAGTCAATTATTTTCGTTATATCGCTATAATACTAATTAACTATGTACATATTTAGATATTGTATATTTATTTTAGATATTATATATTTATATACGTGTTTTAAAATTTTAATGTTGAAAAAAAACATTCCATTGCAGATGTTCGAAAAAATCAATTTTTTGTATCCTTTTTGAAAGAATATATTTCAAAGATATACGTACCAAATTGTATACTGAGATTCCTAAAATCAACGAAGCTTTAAGTGTTTGAAGAATGCAACGGTTGTACGTTGTAATATAAAATTCCTTAAATGTAAATTTTTTAAAATCATATTTTTTTCTAAAGATCTCCTATCGTTAGAAATTCGAGATACACCTATGACGTCTTAAAACCTACTTGATTGATTCCAAATTTTGAACGCAATTCTATGTGTTTCATACATCAAACTTACTCTTTTTTCCTCTGCATTATTTCATTTCTTGCAAAGCGTCTTCTTACAAAGAAAAAAGTCGGTAGTGAAACTTTATCTTCTGTAATCAAAGTCTAATTAAGACTCCTTTTGGTTCCTGTTTTACTTCAGATTGGGAAAATGATCGGAATTATGAGAACCACAAGATTATCTTTCGAAACAAGTATTCTTGAAAGTTTATACTACCAACTTTGATTACTCCTTCTTAGAAAAATTTATAAACGTTCATTGTAACATTGATTATAAATAAATATATATGCAAAATGATGATAGAAAAAGTTATATAGTCTTTTTTCTATAACGTTCTAAAACAGCACAAAAGAAAAGAGTTGAAAAGAGTTGAAATAACAAAACGATTAAGAAATTCGCTTTCTATGGTAGACTATCCACTTAAATAGTTTTTTAGAAGAATTTAGAATCAAAAATTCCATGATTCATGATAAATCTTTCCACGTTGATAAATTTTCTGTTGAAAAAATTAAGAAAAAGGTTTGAGATGTCACAGAGGTACAAAAATTCGCATTTTACAATAAAATATCCACTTGAATAGTTTACTAGCAACATTCAATGTTCAGTTATAAATAAAACAGCTTTCCATGCTAAAAGCTTTGGTATGAAATCGCAGTATATCCGTCATTTACAAAAGATTTGCTTTTACAGAAATCAGAAAAATTCAGAATTGTAAGTATACAAAGTATTATTTTTAGTTTATTTAAGTTAAGAGAGTATTATTTTTCAAACTGTATCAAATATACTGTAGAGTTGTAGAGAGCTTTGAAAAATAGCTAAGAGGTCTTTGTAGAGTATAAAAGTCCCGGTTGAACCGCGAATAAGATATCTTTATATTCAGTAACCCTTTCGATCAAGAAAAACAGTTCTCTCTCTCTCTCTTTCTCTCTCTCTATCTATCTATCTATCTATCTACCTATCTTGATAGTGTCTTTGTTATTACTTTTAAGAATATTCATCTCATCGAGCTAATTCGACGTATGGTAACGTAGATTTATTCACGAAATTTACGTTTAGATTTATATTTATTCATGAAATCTACGCTTCAGAATGAAACATAGAGCTTGTTCGTTTGTATTCCAAGAGGGCAATTGAGAATTTCTGTCTGAAGTATGATAAATGCAAGCTTTGAGATAGATGGTAGTTATGGAAAGTTGATTGAAAATTATTATACAGGTATCAGTTTCAGGACGCATGTGGGATATTTGTTGCATCTGAAAAAGAGATAAGTAGATAGATGCTTGAGATTAAATGAGAATTGAAAGAGATCGAGTGAAATCTAAAAAAAGTTATTGAATGTTGTTATATTCAGAATAGAGTACTTATAAATTTGGATTTAAAGTTCCTTTCTTTAATTTTATGATGTTACATATCATGTTTATTGATTTAATTACTATTCAAATGCTGTAAAGCCTTACTTTTATATCGGTATGGAAAGATTGTTAGGGTTTTCAAGAATTTATAGAATATAGTTTGTATGTATGTACTTGCTATATTATGAAGTTTCATAAGATCTAGAATATAGAACTAATTATTCTATCGATTTAGAGGTAGACGGTTGGAATATTTTAGTTTGAACAGTTTGAACATTAATAATGTATATATATGTCGGGTTCACATTATTCGGGTTAGGGGCGTGTAATGAATTTTCATTAGGATTAGCCATCGTTGTTGTACAATGGAGATTATATTTACAGGTATAAATATGTTTTTTACAGAGTTTGACAAATAACCGTGTTGATTAGACACTCGAGATGCCAATGACAATGATCTTAGGTTCGATAAGGAACCCACGACCAATGGGATGACTCTCTGTTAAACGTAGAATATATTTCAAAGCACAAAATACGTACTACTCGTAGAGACGATGTGTAACTCTCCAAGGAGATCGCAAGACTACGACTGACTAAAACTTTCCCCTCCTTACAATCGCGTTTGTTCGTGTCTATTGATCGGGGATCTCCAGAAACCTCTAATCGTCACTGCTACGCAGTTCCGCGTAGCGGCGACATTGTTTTTACCTGGAATTGTATTACCATTACAACGTGTATCCCTTAATATTGACATATATGCCAGGAATTTCGAGGAACTTCTAATCCCCGTAGCTAGGCAGTTCCGCGTAGCGGCGACATTGTTTTTGCCTGGAGTTTGTTTATCATTACAACGTGTATCCCTTAGTATTGACATGTATATTGGTCAGGAATTTCGAGGAACTTCTAATCTCCGTAGCTAAGCAGTTCCGCGTAGCGGCGACATTGTTTTTGCCTGGAGTTTGTTTATCATTACAACGTGTATCCCTTAGTATTGACATGTATATTGGTCAGGAATTTCGAGGAACTTCTAATCTCCGTAGCTAAGCAGTTTCCCGTAGCGGCGACATGTTTTTGTCTGGAGTTTGATTACCAATACAACGTGTTCCATAACATTGACACCTCTCTGTTAGATGAAAACGTTCATCCCGTGGCCGCGGTTACGTTCAGCGACTAGTTGCGTCACTTCGAGCCCAAGCTCACTATGACAAATCTCAGGCAAACATAATCGGATCGAATCATAATCGATTAGTTCTAGGTTTTATTATCTAAGTACAGCTATAATAAATAGTGTAGATTAAAGTATTGGGGATCTTCCGAAAAATTCCAAAGAAGGCCCCGATGTCCTTTCATCTCCGATACATATATAATCTAGAACTTATTAAAATTTTATATAAATATTAAAATAATGCTTAAGTTTATGTGATATGAGTTAAGCGAAAGCATTTCCATTTTCGGGATTCTTTTTTAAAATAATTAATTATAAGAATTGAAGGAAGGTTTATTTGTAAATATTTAAGAAACTAAATATTAATCTGATAAAAGTAAACGATATAAAAAAGACATGTAATTTAAGAGTAAACGTATATAAATTTTTTTATAAAAATCGAGTACGTTTTACGATGATAGAATAAATGAGCGACTTAATGTATTTGTAAAGAATAATAGAAAATAAAACATGTGTGAAAATGATATTGTGGTTTTGTATTATAATAGTATAATTCTAAAGTAAATTCGTTGTTATTACATACCTTTATATTTTGTATGTAGAATATAAAAATTTCTGTTTTGTAAATTTATTGTTATTATGTCAAAAATTTATGGGATTAAAAACTATAAAAATACCATAATTGAATTTTACTCCCAAAATTATTGTTCTATGCGTTCTATGCGTTGTTCTCCATTGTCCTGTAACAACCACCCAAAAGTCAGGCATCCGCTGACATCGGATATGTCGATAACACGTAGCATTGCGATAACTAAGAAAAAGACAACAGCCAGATTCCCACCCATAAGATATGTGAGTCATAGTAAAGGAATATAAACCCCGGTCCTTTAGTCAGTAATCTCAGTTTGTAATCTGCAGTTAATAAAGCATACGAATGGGCTATTGCTCATTCCTCTACTTATAAAACCTCCTTCTTTTTCTTTTGGTTACGTGACAGTCCTATGGTAACAAGCATAATGCTCCCGATTTCGGTGTCAGAAATCTACTCACAAAACCAGCAATACGTTGCTTGATTCAACATTTCTAGCAAAACCAGTGATTTACTAGTATACAGGCATCAGAGTGTTACATTCAAACCTCCTCACTCCCTTCTACATTTAAAAATATGGGTAAATTATCATATATAGCGAAAAGTTCATAAATTTTTTATAAAAATGTGGTATATTCAAACAAATAGACAGAAGAGATAGATAAACTCTGCTTCAATTATTGGAACAACGAGTAGAAGAGCCTTATAAATTTATGTCTGAAGAATTATCAATGATGATAGCCTCATATATTCGTAGTTTACGAGATATTAAGAAAAATATAATAATACTAAACATTGTTGTCTGTTTACACATACATATGTGTTACTGTGTCCTTAGACACAACTGATGGGATATTCGCTCGTAATCAACCGCCTCACGATTGCTGAAGAGCAAAGAACGACTTAAACCTAATCTACCTCCTATGAACTATGTATAACGGCCATCCGTCGCCGCGATTTATGAGTATTTATGAGTTTTTATGAAGAAGCAAAATGAACATATATGAAAAAGCGGATAGTTTTTGCGTATTTACTTCAAAGGCAGATTATTCCTGCGACTACTTTCTGCGGGATATCACTGCGATTATATGTCTTTCTTCGACAAAAGTCGCTCGTTTACATCCGGCCTTAGTATACAAATACTTCGTGAAATCGCAGAAAATATCGAGTTCGGTCGTTTGTTACTGTCCGTCTTGTAAAAAGCGCATTTACCACAATGTTTATAAATTTAAAACAGGATGAAAATAAATTTTTTATTTATTAAAACTAAGCGTCGAGATCAAAAATACCGATACTGACATGTAACTTGTACCACCGATCGAAATGCTACTTATCATTTTATGGTAAATTAAAACATTTTAATATGCTGTTTATTCATATTAATATTATTTATACATATTACATGTTGCACGTTTATTGACATTAAAACGCAGAAAAACAGGAAACTTAATGTTAAATAATTAAATTAACTACGACATAAGTACACACAGAAAACGAAAAACTAAAGTAATATTAATATAAAGCTAATAATTATAATAACAATTTTTTAATAGCAAAGTGATAAAAATCAATCGATTTTGATATAAGCAGTAAAATTATAAATGGCAGAAAGAAAATAAGTATTATATATTAGATTGTCCGAAAAGTTTCTTTCGTTTTATGAGGAAATAATAGACGCACAACGTTTTTTGTTTTATATTATTTTCTCGAATTACGTACGATCCATTTTGTTCTGTTGAGATAAACAGACTTGGTTTCACGTTTGTACGAAGGTGCATTGTTGTAAAAAACGTTTGCGAAAGAAAGACACTTTCAACAACCTAATACATGTTACATTATTAGATATATACGATATTAAAAATCATATAAATCTGTGTTTGAATCTGTTGTATTGTTACATGAATTGTGTGGTATGAAATTTTCTCTAGTTATTATCACCTATTGGTGATGATGTATTATTACGATCAAAGTATGGTTATTGAGAATTGTACTACGAGAGAGATATCGATTCTGACACTGAGTGTTGTAAATAATGAGTGCATGATGAGAAGGACTGTGTATGATATTTTTTATTAATTTTAACATCTCACTTTTAAATTTCAATTTCTGGTCTAAATTAAACAGTCTGACAGTGGATAATAAGAAATGAAAAAAAAAAAAAGATTTATTTTCACCTATTATAGTAGGTTGAGTAAGTGTATTTATGAAAATCAATAACGAATCTTCTATTGTTTCTCTACGGTGGCGTTACCTAGGTAGTTCGGCGGTGACTGAAATGTTTCGTGTATTTGATATATGTGTCCCTTGTGTGTTTGAATTGTTGTTGTGTCTTGTTATATGTAGGGTCGTATTAGATACTATTTTCTGAATTTATTGTATCTTTTCTTCTTAATAAAAATAACAATTATTCCACGTATATATTTTCCCTACATCGGCTGCTTATCCAAATCTTAACTTTCTACGAATGCTTCTCATCAATGTGTCTTTCTTTTTATTTCCCCACATATTAACCAACTTTTTAAAATGTTTATTTTCTTACAAATACTTAAGTAACGTTTGTAACTTAATAGATCTATGTTACAGTTGTAAAATTGGACATACCACAATTGCAAGAAAAGTGTGTAAGGCTATTTGGTTCTACTTTAAAAAAGGAATGCTTTCCTGTATTTTCCAAAGAGAAATAGTTAGAAATATCTGTAATAATATAAAATAACATAAAGTAGTATAAGAAATAATATAAGAAATAATATATGAGGGTTTCTAAAATGTTTCCAATTTTCTAAACTATGTAGGAGTCATAGATCACAAGCACGTGAGAATAATAAAACCAGAAACGTCCACCACATTGCATTACAATTATAAAAAATATTTTCTGTAGTACCGTTCGGAATAATGGATTATTATATCTCAAATTATATATAATTAATAATCGTATGTAATTATTACATAAATTAAAATTAATATTATAATAATAAATATAATTAAATTATATATAATCTCTCAAATTACATATTCAATTATATAGATATAAGAGTTGCCAGAAAAGATTTTGACAGTTACAGTTTTGAAAGAATTGAATCTTATAAAAAAATTACAAAGAATATAATGCTCTGAATATTCCCAAAAACTAACCACGTAATGGAATACAGCGAAAATTCGTTATCATAAAGAAAGTATTTTTAATTACCGACTAACTCGAGCCTGTTGTTTTCTTGGAATATGCATTTTATCGAATAAATGGAAAGTTTTCCGTAAGCCGCTGAATGTAAAATTACCTTTTACTGTAGATGTTATAAAGTGTTGTTGGATTCTACATAATGCGAAGTACGAAGTAGAGATGGCTATCAGTAAGAAGATTTAACTATAAAGGGATTGCATAATAAAACCTGTACTGAGAATCGAGACAAGGAGTTTTAACAGTAAAACAAATAAGAAACAACCTTGCGGACTATTTTGTTAGTGATAATGGAAAAGTGCCCTGACAGAACGAACACATTCAGCGTAACGTTGACGAAGAATTGCAACAACATAGTGATAGTTATTTTGTATAAAACAAATAAAATATACATATGTTTGGATTCGTATCTATCGTAGAGAATTATGTTTTTTATAAAAATGTGAAGATATTGAAATATACTGATAAATATTAAAATGATTGTCAATTTTAGCATTTGCTTGCAACATATATTTTTTAAGAAGAAAAAGACTTACTGGCGCAAATCTTCTCCGCTTCAGATATTTCTCCAAAATTGGAATATAAGTATATTCATACTTGTAACCCAGTCAAATTTTTTTTACTTCTGTCATGGTATGGAATGTTGGGTTGTCACGGTATAACGTTTTCACGGCAAATTTTCGGATATTTTCCGATTTCTTCGGTAAACAATTCCGTGTTGAAAGAATCCATTCCGCTTCTTTTTGCCATAACACGCCAGTACGATCGTTTTACAATTTGGCAAAGAGCGTGCGATCATTGCGATATTGCTTGTTCAATTGCAGTGTCACAGATGTCACAGTAGATGAATCGCATGCTTGTGTGTATTGCACGATTAAAAACATATGCATACGTATACCTGTCGAATCGTACAGCGTCACCGTGACGGCGTCGCGACGCCCGTGTGCATCGGCCGTAAATAGACCGTCGAACAGCGAGCGAAGCGACTATCGCAGCGGCAGTGATTGTGTACACAGTTCCACATACTCTCCATACTCGTATGTTAAGCAGAGTGAAACGTAATAGTCGTAATATATTTTTCTTAAAACTCGAAAATTATGAATTTGCTGCACTTCGGACCACCACCATTATAATTCTTGAAACAGAAACTTTCGAGCAAAGTAACATACGCTCTCATATTCGTCATGGCAGCAACTAAAATAGTGTCAAATTTTATTCGTTCCCCTAAGGAATACAAAGGATTTTTACTCTCACATGCATAACTCAAGCAGCTCGAAAATTTAAAAAATTATGAAATTTTACGTACAAGTAAGCCATTCGTATGTATATTTTTCGTTACTGCCATAATTCGATTTTAAGGGGTGGAATCAACCCCTTGAGAAAAATTCAGAATTTTCTATCTGGAGCGAGATATTTAAAAAACGGTGAAAAATATCTACAAAAAAATTTAAACAAAAGTTGCATCGTTTCATCGTATTTACTTAACTATGTAAACTTCGAAAAATTCATGATTTTCGAGTTACCGCCCTTCCTTCCCCAAACCACCCCTTAAAAAAATGTTGTTTACTATATATACTGAAATACCATTGAATACCTTCGTTTCATATCTGCAAATGATTTATACGTTAACATTTCTTCTTTAAACAAATAAAACCATTAACTATAATAAATAAAACCAATTTTAATCAATTTTGGCACTTCTCTTTAATAAACTGATTTCATAACGCAATACTTAAATAATTTACATTATGTACATAATTTACACGAAGATTATCAACATCAAATCTAATTATAACGGTATAACAGTTTTTACTAATAAAGCTGATATTTAAACATTGAATTCCCTTTTTGCATATTTTTGCATAACGAAGAGTTATATTATAAATAATAAACGATAAAAGCAGAGAAAATCGCGGTTTGTAATTGATACCATAATGATATTCCTCGTAGAAACGCTTGAAACAAAGATACAAATCGCGTAAGTAATCTTTCACTACAAAAGTAACAGAAATCTACAAAATTCTGGAACTCGCTGCTATGCGTTTTTAAATATCTGCTTTTAAACCAAGCTTATTGTTTTTTATTATTATTTTGCTAACTTTCCCTGTTAGATTTTATTATATTACAATACTGTATTACAATATGAATCGCGAAATAAATTTTTACAATACATTTTTATCGCAACATCTTTTCTCAGCCTTTCTCATTTAAAAACTGTTCTATTCACAACTCATAAAATCTCTGTAATTTACAATTTAGTAAGATTTCAATTTGTTTAAAATTTGTAGATATCTATATGAAATAAATTCATCCTTTGAATCTAATATTCGGCCCATGAAAATTAGTACATTTCTTTTCTAGAACAAAATATTTCGTGAATTCCTTATCGAGAAAAACCAAGGTAGTCAAAATATAAATTACCAACTAATTTGCCAATCTTTTAAAAAGAAGAAGATATTTCTCAGTTCAAATAATGTAACAATTCCAACAATTGAAAATACTGAAAACACTGAAATACATATTTATAAAACTCGTACATGTATGCTCGAAAAGATCATGCCAGTATAACTGGCATTCCGCACGCAGAGGATCAAAAATATCGGAAAATACTCAATATTGTAATTCCAATACGCTTAAAATGTAATTCCAGTACACAATGTGTTAACGTTTCAGAATCGATGCGTACTTTGTATCGATATCACGTAACAATGTTGAAAGCTTCGGCCACAAATTGAACCTATACAGGGTGTCTCACAAACGAGATCACCTAAATATCTTATTTACGATTGTACGAAAAACACTTCTCAAGGCAACTATTGTATCTCAAGGGGAGCGTGCAACGATGGGAAGAATTGTTTTCTCAACGTTATTTTTCACGAGATTTCAAGGGGTGATCGATACATTTTTAAATGTAACCCTATATTTTTGTCCGTAAATCGATGTATCTCTTCGTTCTTTATAGAAAACTATCAAGGTACTCGTATCTGAAAAATGATTAGTTTAAAAGATATTTTGACGTTAATTTTGTAAAACTAGTAAAACGGCGCTAAGTAATACGGTTTATGTTTTCCTCGTCTTTCCTACGCTACATTCGATGAAATTAAAATCGGAATATCTTTTAAACGAGCATTTCACACGTAATTACCTCGATACTTTCGCGCAGAAAACAAAAGAATCATATCCACTGGTATAAATAAATATACGGAGCTCTATTTAACAAAAATACCGATAACTTGAAACGATTAAAAATCAACTAAAAAGAAAGAAACGAAAAATATCTTTCTAGCATTACACATGCCCATTGAAATAGTTCAACTTTGTCCTGAGAAGTATTTTCATACAATCGTAAATAAAGTAGATATTACGTTTAACTGAGACACCCTGTATAGATCGTCTAACCACCAAGACGTTGGCAATGAACTTTATAATCGTTTCGTTGCACGTATTTCATTTCAACCGTGGGATTGTCGTCAGAACCTCGTTCAGATCGTCTTTCGTTCGTTTATTCGTTCGTTATTGACGTTCTATCTCATCCGTGTGTTCGCTCGCTCGGCATTACGCCGATATCATTATTGGAACGTGACAAGCCTGTTCCTCTCGACACGGTGACGCACAGTTTACAGAAAGTTCTGTAAGGTAGCAAGATCGTAACGCAATAATCCAGTCGATAAAATGATGGAACTTGTGTGGAATCTGTGATACTATGCGACGCTTGATCGAACCAAAGATTATTGAGTTTTTACACGTTGAAGCTTGTTTTAATGTGATTTGCTTTTCACGCTAGAACTACTAGCATGGTTAAAATTATCAACCCGCAATTTTTCTTACATTTTATGACCATATAATAAATGATATAGTTCATACAAATGCAGAAATTATTAATAAAGATATGTCCTCGAAGCGGTGGAATTATTAGAATCGTCGAAATTACTAGTTTTTAATTTTTCATGCAGTTTATATAAAAATGAAATATATGTTAAGAAACACAACTTTTGATGCTGGAATTACTCGAATGATTAAAATTACCAATTTATAATTCCTTTATAAAAGTTCAAGGAATATACAATAAGTTGCAGCAAGTTATATAGTTTATATAAATATAGAAAATCAATTTAGTAAATTACATTCTACTACTATCGACTATTATATCGACTACTATCAATAATTAATGAAATGCTAATTTTTGTTACAGATTAAAAACATGTTAGTTCTGAGATTATTAACTCGTTTCCGTACTTCTATTCCATGTTATCAAAATTTTGTCTTCCTTCAACTGTACAATTTCCAATTTCTGCAGAATATTTATGTAGCTTTTTCTAAAATTTGATTCAATGTAGAATAGAATGAACCGATAGAATGGACATAAATATATGAAATGATAAGAGAAAGTAAAGAAATATTGAAAAAAATACGTTGAATTAACAAATTTTTCATAAAATTCCATGTCTGGAAACTAAAATTTGCTGTTTCAAAAATAATTTCTCTCAACTACTTAACTTAAGTAATACTATTTTCAGTATCCTTGAATACATAATATTTGATAAAATTAGTCAAGATTCCAGTTTCTATATTAAAATCAAAAATATTAGAAGATAGAAATACCTATATTAAAGTAAAAAATATTAAATTATTAAAGCTTGTATATAAAAATAACCTAATGATATTAGAATAATAACTAAATTATCACGCAAATAGGTTACATTCATAAATAAAAGTTTCATGTCGTGCAATTGTAATTGGCTTAACATGGCTAGACGATATTGCGACAGATCCAACGAATATTCTATATCCGGTGGATTTTTCAAAACCCTTTATCGAACGATGTGTAAACATTTCAGTTGACAGCAGGAGCAAACCTCTGCTGGATTTCATATGTATAAATTCTGGTGTGCGCAAACATTATCAAAGTATTTTATTCTTTTTTACTTTTTTTATCTTTTATTTTTCAAAGTATCAAGGTATTTTATTTTACACAGCATATGAAAATGAGAATCGTTTGGCATCGTTTCATGGACAGTCCGGATATCTCGTGATGAGAAAAATCAATTTGCCTAAGTACAAAAAGCGAAAGAAGGAAGAGAAATTGACCGTAAATAATTTGTTTACGTACCGTCTGGCCATGAGAATATGTATTGTCATCGACGATGCATTTTTTCGGGAACGATTCTTCCGTCGTTAATTCATTTCCGGCATCTTCTTGGACGTCGATGTCTACTTGTCCAAGGAGGACCTGCCCGGTCGTTCTTGCTGGAACTAAAAAGTTGGAACCAATGTTAGAGAACGAAGTCGGCATACAAAGTGGCAACTGAAATTGAGTGAAACCAATCTTTTGATCAGCTTTCTGACCAATCAAAATCAATGGATAAAGGCAAACTTTTTATCCTTTGATCATATCGTAGGAATAATTTTAGAAGAACGAATGTCGAGGAGTATTTTACTTTTATAGGATGATTAATGATGGATTATCTAAAATTTTCAGAAGTAGGAGAATTTCGCGAAGTGGGAATTCTCTGAACGAAGAAATGGCAGGAAATAGTTAATTCAAGTATTCGTTAGAGACATAAAATTACTGGAAAACGTATACGACAGGGAAGATTTAACTCTATTGCCTGCTTTCGGTCATTTTTTACCCAATTGTACCTTTTTAGCGTTAAAAATATCTCTAGTTTGAGCTAAATATGAAATGAAAATTTGTTATTAAGATGCGTGATATGTCTTGTAAATTTTATATTGAACATAAAAAGTATTTCGAATCATCTTTATCTGCCAAGATGAGAATGAGATTGAAGTATAAAAATTCGAGGTTAGCAATATAGGAATAAGCGATACATTCATATCAGTTATGTACAGTATGTCCGTTTTAAATGTGTACACGCGATTA
Organism: Bombus soroeensis; assembly: GCA_014737365.1. Lineage (NCBI taxonomy): Eukaryota > Metazoa > Arthropoda > Insecta > Hymenoptera > Apidae > Bombus > Bombus soroeensis. The sequence goes on along the minus strand of JACXIL010000064.1, from coordinate 1,058 downwards.
TTTCTATAAGTAACAGAAATGCTAAAAAATGTTTCAAATGAAAGCCGTTCGACTTCAAGGGAGAAATTTAATAAGATTTTTTTACATCCTGATTTCAAAAAGTTTCAACGCTAATGTATCTTTTCTAAATTATTATTACTGTTATTATTAAAGAAAAAAAATTATTGTATAAATGTGCCACATAAAAATATAATTCAATTATGTAATTATAATTATTATAGTAAAGAGAATAATCATTAACTAACGACTCTTTTAGCAATTAGTACATATATTAGTCGATCAACCGTTTGGGAAGAGACGCGGTCACGGTTAAGCGCCCCAACGAGAGTCGTAAATTCTCCTTACGATACTATAGGGTTATTTATTCAGAAATATTAGAAATTAGGATTTCCAATAATTTCTATCCTATATGATAAATTTATTGATAGATAGATCTATTTACAGTGGATTAAACAGGAAACGATGGTTATTTAACGTAAACTAAATACAGTAATGTGATATAACTAAGGCAACTAAATTGATAATTCACAACTCAACTAATAATTTACAACTCATAACAACTCGGCAACACTCTCTCGACTGAACTCTTTCAACTCCTCACAACTCGAATCTCAACTAACGATTCCTCACAACTCGACTCTCAGTTAACAACCGCCGATTAATTCGTCTTTTTTTCTTAAGCATCCCTTTGTCTTTTCTCATAGCCCACCACGTACGTGTTCCACAATCGTCCGCGGCCATAGTCACCTAAGCCTTTTTTCCGCGTAACTATTCGACCGAAGGATCGAGGGTACGTTGATGGACCGCTTGGCCCATTGAAGTTTCCCAACACTTTCGGCCTGTCGGCGCTTAGGCTTTCTCGCAACAATGTTTATAGTTCACCCGATATTTCTTAGACAATCTGTCCACGATACTACAATACGATAATCGACGTCATGTATCAATCGTTTCCCTACTTCGAGGAAGATGATGCGAGTGGTTGAAATGATCATAACACTGAGTTAATAGCTTAAATATACACTTTATTCTAACAAGTTTGAAAATTTAAGTATTTACGC